>NQIM01000085.1:0-112916 GCA_003426235.1 Xylaria polymorpha | reverse complement strand
ACGGTCACAGGGGTCCAAAACCGTCACAGATATCAAGACTATTTTGTACAAGCAATTATTTTTACGTAAAAATAGTCACTAATATATGACAATCACCGTGATAGTTTTTAAATTAGAAAATGCAATTAGAAAATATATAACAGTCACCAAGTTGGTGACAGTCATGGTGATCATCTTGGATACCCCCCCCCTGGCGCTAATGTATGTAGTACAGTACACCGGATGGCGGGGTAAGCATACCTACTACTTACATGTACCGTAGTACATGTACGTTTACACTAACCTTAGCGGTGCCTAGGTGCCTTAGGTACCTAATGTACCTACCTAGGTAGGCTATAAGCGCCTATATGCTATACCTTAGGTAAGGTTGTGTCAGGCAGCAGACAGGACCATAGGTACCATTCGAACTCTTAAGTACATTTATTAGCCTCAGACGAAAGGCCAACCAATCGATCATCCATGAAATGATATTTCATTATTTTTTCGAGTTAAAATTCAAGTATGTACACAGTATGATCTACTAAGCATCTATAAGCTACCTAGGTACATTACCGCTGTAAAGCAAGATATCCATGTTGCAAAGGACAGTCAGTACACCATTCATGCTACACGGCCCTTATGATTTTATGTCTGATAAACTAGGATAATAATGGATAGAGTAAACATACCAGAATAAGAAAACATACAAAACATACGGCGAGTGTAGGTGAACGCACGACTTTAGATTACCAACGAAGTGTTCCTTCGGTAGGTAGGTATTGAAATAACTATACCCACTGCTTGAGATGACGAAGCTTTATTATATACATTGAATCACGCAAGCACACGCGAAGCACTCGCGGTTAGTAAGCACCAATAGCCAAGTCTGAGATAGTCTAGACGCCGGACAATCATAGTATACATTGTACCTATCCTCACCTCGCCAATCATTGGCTCGCAGCAGCACTGTATATGCGAAGTGATCATCCCGCCAGTATTCGAGAACCGCTCTACGGCCAGCCATTGGCTTCTGGGCTTCGTTGCCAAGAGTCAGGGATTCGGTCCGGAACCAATATCACCTACTTACTCCTCGACTGAGTTCGCGCGAACCTTGAGCCAAGCTGACTGATCTTGGTCTTCGTCGTACTTATTGTAGGGATGGCATCGTAGACGCTGGCTTGTAGATGGGGGGCTCTCGCCGGCCGCTTCCGGGAAAGGGATCCCCCTTGCAGATGCTGGCTCTCTTCCTTTCCGGCACTGCGCTTGTCCATTAATCTGCATGTGCGGTATCGCAGATTCGCCCAGCCCCAGCCCTGTTGAACGGGTGGCCCATTCTGCGGCCATCTGTGAGATACATGTTTGTGACGGCTTCTGCATAACATGCATTAGCATGGTCGAGTAGGATAAGGCTTCCCCTCTGAACGTCCATGTGGGCGTGCATCGCGTATCTATATCAAGACACAAAGGTAGTGGTAGGTTAGGTCGGTCAAATTAATTGGATTGTATTGCCGTATCGTGGAATGAGGAGAGTTGCCCTTCAACATGCCGTCGTAGCTGCGGCCGCGATGTACTACATCAGGTACATCTTGTAATTAGTATACAAACAACGAAATACAGCGCCAGAGTATCTCGAGGAGACCTGGTGCCTCAGGCGTCGTCGACAACACCACTCATAGGATTGCTGCATGGCTAGGCAGCCAGTGAGTCTAATTTTCCACCAAAACAACAAAAGTATTGAAACGCCTCAGGACTGGAGGTCCGCCGTCGACACCGCCCATGCAATGGATAGTCATCACTATGCCCCATTCTAAAGAACCAAAAACATGTGTGTACATATACAGTGGATATCAATCTGGCGAAGTAGATGGTCTTACTTCCGGTCGACTCGTCTTTAAATTTCTTCGACCTTTCGGCCTTATTTTGATGATTTGTCGTCTGGTTTCTTTTCCTCTTTGGTCGAGTTTTCATCGCGGTGAGCAGGATGGTTGGTCAGATTGTGCCACATTGACTTCAGGAATCCCTCGTTCCTATGCGTTGCCGGGTCGTCGTCCTTCGTTGCCTCTCTAGGTCCTGAGGAAGATGCAGTCTCAGACCTAGTATATTCTTCGTCAGTCCTCTACTTCCCTCTCTAGATAGCCCAAGGTACCTTTACTCACCCTGACATCTTAACATTCATAATCCTCTTGGCCGTCTTGTCACCCATCTCATCAGCGAGCATCTCCACAAGTGTACGCTGGTTCGCAGAAAGATACTTGGGCATCCCCACGCGGAATTCAACCCGGAGGTCACCAGTTCCACCACGCCGCGACGCTAGTTGCTTCATTCCCATACCGCCCAAAGTCAACTTGTCTCCGGTGTTGGTCCCTGTCGCGACCTTGACGTTCACTTCCCCGTCTAGAGTAGGGATTTTTACCTCACCACCCAAAATAGCTGTCGTTATGGGGATGCTAGCCGTGTATAAGATGTCCGAGCCCGCGCGCTTGAATTTCGGGTCGGCCGCGACCCTAATCGAGACGTAAAGATCTCCCCTTGCCGTCCGGGTACCAGGAGGAGCCATGCCACCGGTAATTGGGGCATCTCCCTCTCCATCCAATCGGAGTTTCATGCCATCTTCGATACCTGCAGGAATGTCGACAACGAGAGTTTTGCGGGTCTTGACTGCGCCTTCTCCGTGACAACTCTTGCACTCTGACCCTCGGGGGACCTCTTGACCAGTACCATTGCAAGTAGAGCAGGTCGAGGCCATTTGGAAGCCTCCTTGCATGAAATGCACCTGGGTACCTGTGCCGCCACATGACCTACACTGGCTTCGTTTGGTTCCGGGTTTCAGACCACTTCCGGCACAGGTATCGCACGTAACCATGGGATGAATCGTAATCGTTTTGCTCGTGCCCTTCGCTGCTTCCATGAACGATACGGTTGTTTGTACCTCTATTTTTTCTCCAACTAAAGTCTCTTGTCCGAAAGGGTTCTTGCCGCGACTACGACCACCACCGGCACCAAACGGACTACCCCGCCCACCAGTAAATGCGTTGAGGAGATCTTCAATGTCAAAATTTGCCCCAAACCCTCCTCCTCCTGTTCCGAAGCCGGAAAAGGGATTCCCTTCACCAAAGGGGTTACCACCTCCCGGATGAGGTGCACCATTCGGGTCGAAACCGGCGGCACCAAACTGATCATACTGTTCTTTCTTTTTCGAGTCAGACAGGATTTCGTATGCTGATTGAATCTCGCTAAATTTTTCTTTGGCTGCAGGGTCCTTGTTGGTATCAGGATGAAATTTCTTCGCTAACCCATAATAGGCTTTCTTTATTTCGCTAGGTGACGCATTTTTCCCGACGCCGAGAGCCTTGTACGGGTCCTTGATCGCGAGGGCGCTTGATGTTGCGTGGAATGACTTTTATCGCTATAGTTAGTTCGTGTGGCAATCGGGTGCGCAGGTGAGAGCTACTCACCCGTCTTTGGGCAAGAATCCGACACGCCGGCCCAGAGAGCGGCTTTCCAGGTCGCTTTGACAAATATGACATGGGGCTACTCGGCGCTCTGCGCTGTCGCAAGTGGTCTCGTAATCGTTGTCTTTGACATATCTGAGCAGTGGAGAGCATGCGCGACGGCAGCGCAGCCTTTGCGAAAACGCTAGAATTCATTTTGAAGGTCCGTAGTCGAGATAAATGGAAAGTCAATCATCAAATATTCTTTGCACGACGGCCGGGCCAGAAATAAATCGTTAATAGGGTGCCCAAAGGCTTTTGGTATTTACAGTTAAAAATAAATTGATTGACAGGAGGAAGCATTAATGTGCAAGGTAGCCTTGATACAATGACGCTCCAATATTTTTTCTCGCTATTAGCGTAAACGCCAAGACCGATAGCTCCAGCAAGCTTAGCCAAGACGAGCTAATGCCGAGCAGTCGGGAAACTTCTCGACTCGCAGTTTGCTTCTATCGGCATTTAGATAAGATAGCCGAAATGATACCTATAAATACCTGTAAATACCTATATACAGTATGTATGAGATTATCATTGCAATTTTCATAAGACAGTCGCCTAAACTTAATATTCCAAAGAGAAAGAGAGAGAGAGAGAGAGAGAGAGAGAGAGAGAGAGAGAGAGAGAGAGAGAGAGAGAGAGAGAGAGAGAGAGAGAGAGAGATAATTGTCGAATCCAAATCGATTAGTTGCTGGTATCATAATGATGCATGATAGATCGCCTAGACAACGCTAGCATCGTCGATGCTCCCTTCATAATACCTCAGTATTCCATGTAGTGCAATGACACGATGCTGTGCCGCTAGACTCGAATGCAGCTGGCGCGGTATTCCACGTTAGAGGGCAGCTGGTCCAGGTCGGCCCTTGAGGCTTTGGTATCTCTCTCATAACTTCCCATTTCTAGTGTAGAATAGTAGTAGCTGTAATATTAAGTATGATGCTGCAGAAGACTACATATGCGTTTACCTTGGCTGTCCATCCCTTGTGCAGCTTTCGAAAATCGAGGGCTACCTAGATTAGATAACTGCCATGCTTCCAATCTTCGGCATTATAAGACGAACCTTGAACTGGAGTAAAAAAAATATCACATATATACCCTGACTTATATATGTATGTACCTAAAGTATTATATAGGTAGGTATAATGTCAATGTTACTACCTAGGTATATGTATGTATAAATGCTATGCCTATCTCTACATATGTATGTATAGTACCTAAGTATGTAAGTACCTGTGTACAGTATTGGCACTGTAAGAATGTGGGTCTTGGGGAGCTGAGAGCTGCAACTTGGCTACCTGTCCCTTCCACATGTCCAGCCTGATACTGGAAGGTACTGACAGACGACATAGGTAGCAAATAATTGTGACCACCACCTTCATTTTTCCAGATCACGCAGCTCGACATCCGCCTTGAACAATATCCCCTCGCGCAACCCCCATTATCCCAACGGCAAGCCAGCGCCGCCGCGATTCCAGGGTAGATCAGCGGGAACAGACTACTACCTCGTTGCGCGTTAGCTAGTTTCTGGCCATTCGGCTCAGTATCCTCGAGCAACGCCAGACATCGACACCAACACCGACACCGATCCGTCCTGGCCACCATGGACTACGAAGCGCTGAAGGAGCAATGGAGCGAGGTAGAGGACCGCGATGGTGTTCGCCTGAGCTGGAATGTCTTTCCTAGCTCCCGTGTAGTTAGTTCTCGGTGCCTTTACCTCCCGCGCGCACCAGACCGCCTACTCACCATCATGCTTGTAGGAAGCGTCTCGCCTCGTCGTGCCCATCGGCGCCCTCTACACACCGCTGAAGGAGAAGCCCGACACTCCTTTGCTGCAATTCGAACCCGTCACCTGCAAACAGCCATGCCGCTCTGTCCTCAACCCCTTCTGGTGAGAACCCATACCCTACCCCTCCCTGATGCCCTGATACCTCCCCTCTTCACGTCCCACTGGGCTTTACCAGCTGACTCCTGCTCCCTTCAAACTAGCCAGGTCGATGTACGGGCACGCCTATGGATCTGTCCTTTCTGTCTGTCACGGAATCCCCTGCCACCTCATTACAAGGACATTAACACCAATGCAATCCCGCCCGAGCTGCACCCCTCCAACACCACCATTGAATATAGGTTATCGCGACCAGCTCCAAGCCCGCCGATTTTCCTCTATGTCGTCGACACTTGCCAGGAAGATGACAGTCTGGCCGCATTGAAGGAGTCCTTGATCATGAGCTTGAGCTTGCTTCCCGAGAATGCTCTCGTCGGACTCATCACATTTGGCACAATGGTGAGGTTTCTCTCTCCTACTGACTCTACACCGCCTTTAACGAATTGCCTCCTAACTGAGCTCGTAGGTCCAAGTCCACGAGATTGGATACACTGAATGCGCCAAGTCGTACGTCTTCCGTGGGAGCAAGGAGTACGCGGCCAAGCAGGTCCAGGAGATGCTCGGGCTCCTTGCCCCCAGTCTTCGGCCTGGTATGCCACAGCAGCAACCTGGCCGACCTATGATGCCCATGGGCCCTGCAACCAGATTCCTCTTACCCGTCCAGCAATGTGAGTTCCAGCTCACAAAGGTTCTGGAGCAACTACAGAAGGACCCGTGGCCCGTTGCGAATGATAGGAGAAGTCTGCGGTGCTCAGGTGTTGCGCTTAGCGTTGCTGTCGGACTCCTCGAGTCCTCTTTCCAAAATGCTGGCGGTCGAATCATGATGTTTGCAGGTGGCCCCGCTACGGAAGGCCCAGGGATGGTAGTTGGACCCGAGCTCCGAGAACCCATCCGGTCGCACCACGATATTGATCGTGACAACATCAAATATTACAAAAAGGCCCTTAAGGTAGGCCTCCTCTCCGTACGGGTATTTTTACTTCGTCTAACTTGGCTTAGTTTTACGATAACCTCGCGAAGCGAACAGCTCACAATGGCCACATTATAGACATTTTTGCTGGCTGCTTGGACCAGGTCGGCCTACTGGAGATGAAGGGTTTGTGCAATTCTACCGGCGGCAATATGATCCTAACAGATAGCTTTACCTCATCCATGTTCAAACAATCCTTCATACGGGTTTTTGAGAAAGATGCAGATGATAATCTGTTGATGGGCTTTAATGCCGTTCTCGAGGTCCTGACCACCAAGGAACTCAAGGTTACGGGCTTGATAGGTCATGCCGTATCTCTTAATAAGAAGTCAACCTCGGTGGGAGAGACAGAATGTGGAATCGGTAACACGTGCTCATGGAAAATGTGTGGCATTGACCCTAATGCTAGTTATGGGATCTATTTCGAGATTGCCAGTCAAAGCGGACCGACCCAACACCAACAGGGGCAACAGAAAGGTATGATGCAGTTCCTCACGTATTACCAGCATTCGTCTGGGCAATTCCATTTGCGCGTCACAACAATCGCAAGGAATCTAAGTGGACCCGCTGGCGACCCGGCCATCGCCCAGTCCTTTGACCAGGAAGCAGCTGCTGTTCTGATGTCGAGGATAGCAGTGTTCAAGGCCGAGGTTGATGATGGTCCTGACGTACTGCGTTGGGTGGACCGGATGCTCATTAGACTCTGCTCACGCTTCGCCGACTATAGAAAGGATGACCCGTCGTCGTTCCGGCTTGAGAAAAATTTTACGCTTTACCCTCAGTTTATGTTCCATTTACGCCGGAGTCAGTTCCTTCAGGTCTTCAATAATTCGCCAGATGAAACGGCGTTCTATCGCCATGTATTAAATCACGAAGATGTCAGCAACTCTCTGATTATGATTCAGCCCACACTGGATTCATATACCTTTGACCAGGATGGAGGGCAACCTGTTCTCCTTGACTCAACGTCGATCCAGCCGACACACATATTGCTGCTTGATACCTTCTTTCATATTCTGATCTTCCATGGCGAGACTATCGCGGAATGGAAGAAGGCGGGATATCAGGAGCAGGAAGGGTACGAGAACTTTGCGGCGCTACTTGAGCAGCCAAAGGAAGATGCAAGGGTAAGAATGTCTAATTTTAGGTAGTGGTTGCCTTATACTGATACGATACAGGACCTGATTGGCGACCGATTTCCACTCCCTCGCTTTATTGTATGCGACGCTGGTGGTTCACAAGCTCGATTCCTGCTATCGAAATTGAATCCGTCTACCACACACACGACAGGGGCATACGGTGGCGTTGGCGCACAGACTGCGCAGACTATATTTACAGATGATGTATCCCTGCAGACCTTCATGGATCATTTGATGAAGTGAGTAGTTCAACACCAATCCTTTGTAATGAGAAATGACTAACAAAAACAGGCTTGCTGTGAGCGGTACTAGTTAAATATACAACTCGAATAGTGTGGGATGTGGGACGAGTTTTACGATAGGAGCATTGATGGTTCATAAACCGTGGAATGCGTTCACTACTAGATACGAATGCTCACGTACTTGAAGCCTAACTACCGTGGCGCTATAGACTTCAATGTGGCAAGATCGACTTCCCTGGACTGAATCTCTCCATCACCCTTGACTTTTCGTAAGGATGCTTTACCCGTTAGCGAAGATCGTGACGATAGATAGAAATCCTCGGCGTATTGACTGCACGGAGGGACCCGTGGATGTTTCTATTCTTACTCTCTCTTATATGTATACCTTTGCTGCTCTATGCTGAGCCGTAGTAGGTATGCGCTGTCATTACCTTGTGAGGCTTATCTAGCTCATATGTCAGGTCTCGGGTTGGTATTGAGGCCGAGGCCGAGGCATGTATGAACTGGCTCTCTCTCACTTTTCTCATTCCAGGCTAGAGACACGAAATCACAATACCAAGTCACGCTGGGTGCGGCCACGGGTCAGCTTATAGGCCTGCCAAGGTATGTAGATGCTTCTACGGTAGGTCTTATACGATACCTCCTAACTACCTACCTTCCTACCTGTACTTACCTCGTCAGGTATGTAGCTGGCACTTCACAGCTCGCACCTTTTTCACCTTACCTGCAAAACCTGCAAAACATCAAAAAACAGCACCTGGCACTCTGTCTTACCACACTCGCATAAGCCCGCGCTCTACCTACAGTACAGTATGTAGCTAGGTGCGCATGTACATGTAGGTACCTATGGTGGGCCGGTATGTAGCGGGGCAGCGCGGGGCAGCACGAGGCTGGTCTTGCGCACAGCTGTAGCGGGCCGTCAGAGGATGACACCCCCTGCCAGTCGCTTGGATTTCCAACCCTAGCTCTTGGCCCAAAGCCCACAAACCATTTTCAACACTTCCTAGCCAAACTTTTCGGCTCGAGGCGCCAAACTACAACCACTCCACGACTACACGACGTCCACCACTAACCGCCAGACTCTCGACACTCGACCAACATGCGTACGTTTGCTCACCCAGCCCGTCGTGCCGCTTCGTTTTCGCTGACCCTGTTCCATTGTAGCTCCCAAGATCGACCCCAACGAGATCAAGGTGATGTACGTCGACGCCGAGCCTCGGACGCGCTCTGCCCGCATCTTTCTACTTTCCATGTGCATCCGACGAACTACCGCGATGCCCCTTTCAAAATACAATCGATTGACTGACTGGTATCATATGCAGTCACCTTCGAGCCACCGGCGGCGAGGTCGGTGCTTCGTCTGCGCTGGCTCCCAAGATTGGTCCGCTCGGTCTATCACCCAAGAAAGTTGGTGAGGATATCGCCAAGGCCACTGGTGACTGGGTAAGCGACGGCTCTTGGGCGATAGGAACCATCATCATAGTCTTTCATCAGGGGGCTAACCGAGCGAAATGCGTAGAAAGGGCTGCGAGTTACCGTCAAACTCACCATCCAGAACCGTCAAGCCGCCGTGTCCGTCGTACCCACAGCCTCCTCCTTGATTATCAAGGCCCTCAAGGAACCCCCCCGTGACCGGAAGAAGGAGAAGAACATCAAGCACACCAAGAGTGTTCCCCTCGAAGACATTATCGAGATCGCCCGAACAATGCGGTTCAAGTCCTTCTCTAAGGACCTTGCCGGTACCGTTAAAGAGATTCTTGGCACGGCATACAGTGTGGGCTGCCAGGTCGAGGGAAGAAGTCCGCAGGCTATTACGGAGGATATTGATAGCGGTGCGATTGAGAGTAAGTTTATGCGCCCTCCTCACCTCGAATTCTATGTGAACTGGAGAACTGATACGTGGCTGGTAGTTCCCGACGAGTAAATAAAATGCTATAGGCTGGCTGGTGAGGACTGAAGATGTTTATTTGTGCTGCATCTTTTACAGGAGTTCAGGAATGGCTTCGCACTAGGCTTTGCCGGAGCCCTCTCAATTGAGAAACGAGAACAAACACCTTGACAGCATCTGGCCCAGTTAGTGATGACGTGACTGACAACAATGCTCTCCTTTCCCCCCTTGAGCGCTGCAACCCTTGCCAACACTCCGAAATATGCCTCGCTCACCATGGCATTATTTCTATTTTATGTCAAGGAAGAATGAACTAAGACTCACTACTCACCGCAACTTCCAGCTACAAAGCTCGATGGGGGTTGAGGTCCATCTATTCGTGGTCTACATATGAGGTTCCACACCCAAAGTGCCATTGTCAGGAGAAGGATTGATTGTTTGTTGTAGTTGGGGGTAGAGACATGGGTCTGTCCGGCACAGGCACCGCTATTCTTTTCTCCCTTCTCTTGTCAAAGTTGGTCTAAAGAGCTAGGAGATGCACCCCGCCTGTTTTGACTCTTGTAGATTCGATCCAGAGAACATAATGACGACTTGTGCCGCCGCCGTACTGGCCCTGTTTAGCTTGCTCTGCAATGAATCCTGTAACTGATACATACAAGTAAGGCGGACACTCACATACCTAGCTACAGTATGTTCTTGCGAAAGTGAAATTCTTGATAATAATACCTCGGGGGATCAATCTAATGCACCCTGTATAAGCCTCACACAGATAGTTGGAGTAGGCCAATCACACTAGGTACTCGACCACAGGTGCTATATTTCCGTTGCTCGGGCGAAACTGACGAGTATTCCCTCTCGATACGTATGGTAGTTTCAATTAGTTGAGTAGTCTTCACTTTGGTACCCGGGGTCTGTCCTTGGTTCTTCATTGGGGGGATAGGGCGATTTTCCTTCTCGCCTGGGTTTATGCCAAGTGGCCATTCACCCTATAAGCACCTGTATGTAGCCTGTACCTGTAGGCAGGTATGTAGTCAGCTTCACATGTACGGGGCGAGGCAAAAACTACCCAACAAAGATAACGAGGCAAAAGACAAGCTGGAAGAGACGCTAAAGCACAAATAGGACTCGGAATTCCTCGGCGTTGAAAGGCGCTGCCTTCGAGGCTCCTGGGCCTATAGATAGATCATCTGTCTGTTCTGCGAATATTGGGGATAGGAAAACAAAAAACCACTCGAGCAGGGGGGAAGCCGGCAAAGCGGCATTGTGTGCATGTAGACACAACCTCTCCTCTATAACTTATGCCCGCTTTGGCCTACACATGCATGGAGGCGTGTAGCCTTAGGTTAGGTAGTAGGTAGGTTGACAGCCGCTCTCACACCGTTTCTCTCGTAATCATGTTTCCAGTTGATGACGGGATGACTGGATGACTGGATGGCTGGTACATGACGCACGCATGTACTATGGAGGTTAGCAGGTACCTAGGTAGGTATACGGTAGATGTATGCACCATAAGCAGGTAAAGTATGATTCTACACCGACTATATGTGCATCTGGATTGGCTGCGCAGCGTTGATTTAGGTCCCCTTTAATCTAAATAGAGGCCGTAAAAACTATCGGTTGCATGACAAGCTGCACACCCAGAACCTGGGATTACTTTAAGGTAAATGGAAACGATGGAAATCTTCCAAGGCCCACAGGTATACCTACCCACCGATTTATTAACGCCTAATGACTCAGGTATATGCATCCCTGCATTTTATATTGCTTTACCTACCTACCTTACCCAGTAGGTACCTGTCCAGTAGGTAGTATATTCTATTTCAATTTACCTACCTATATTGCACTACTAGACACCTACATACATGTATGTATGTGTAGTGTATGTACACATTCATATATGTCCTTGAAGTAGCGTGGGTAGGTACCTAGCATGGCTGCTCTCTGTCTCTTCTCATACCCAGGCAGGGAGTTTAAGTACCCGCACATATACATATATGTATGGACAGACGTCCATGTACATCAATATTAAATTTGTACATTAGGCACCCAAAGTTCCCACTGCAATTGGTAGGGATTGTCCATCTGCATTGAGTACCAAGGTACTGTGCTCTGTCAAAACTGACACCAAACCCCACCCACATGTGCAGCAGTACAGAGTGTACCTATCTACACGCCCTACTAGTACCTGCTAGTAGGTACCTCAGGTATGTAGCAGGTACCACCCGCCACCCGCCTACCCGCCTCGACTGCTGTAACTGCAAATGCACAGCCTATCATGTAGTACCTGCTGTACACGATTGCACACGTAGATACTGTACAGCAGGAGGTACAGTCACCGCATTTGCAGCCAAGTCAATTCTCATGTCAACAGCCCCGTCGAACTCAAATCGGCTTATATTCTTCAAACTCTAATCAACTTCTGCCATCGGGAGGACCGTTTACCCACTCATTCCTTGGTCGGTAGTCTAGTCTCCCCCGTGAATGCCGGGCCGCTGCTACAACCTCGGCTTCGACCCATCGCCCATCGCCCATCGCTCGTCGCTCGTCGCTCGTCGCCCTTGCGACATCGCCGCCAGACCCGTCAAGGTCGTCGTGTATGACTGACGGCTGACCGCGACTAGTCAGGCTGACGACCCCCTCCCCCCCCCCGGAGGAGCTTGTGGCTCCCGCTGCGACGGCCTGCGCCCGGTGTCCCGGTCCAGGCAGACCAACATTGATCTCACGCCGACGTCGACGTTGAGTCTTGGGAACGTCTCCCTTTGCCTCACGCTTCCTCGTCGTCGAATGCTGCTGGTCCTTGAAGCCTCGCCGTCGCCGCCGCCGCCGCCGCTGCGGGCTGGAACCCGCGCCCCTCCAGATGTACCTCGCTCAGCTGCCGTAAGCCGTGCCCTGACCAGCAGGCTATCATGAAACCGCGCACCGAGAGACCTCCCTCCCTCACGCTCTCTTTCGAGCCCTTGATGTTTTCGTTATAGCGAGCGAGCCAGATGTCGCCCCTAATACAAAGGCACCAGAATGGTGCATCACCAACAACCGCATATAAGCTCTCCACCGCTGCAGCCTCCGCCACCCTTCATGCCGGGTCAACCACATCGGCATCACCAAATACAACAACAGCAGCGGCAGCAACAGCAACCCCAACAGCAACAACAGATACAACATCGACAGCATCAACACCAGCACCAGCACCAGCATCAGCATCAACACCAGCATCAACACCAGCATCAACATCAGCATCAATACCAGCACCAGCACCAACACCAGCCTCCTTACCGCCATCTTCCCTTCAACGCTCGCTTATCGTTTTCGACTTCCTCTCCCGATTCTGTCTTCGTCCCCCGTTCCGCCATCCCTCTTCGCTTATCGCGACCTGCCGCAACGCCGTCCCCCAACACACCCCCCGGCGCCCACCTGGCGCCACCTCATCTCGCCGAGCATGTAGAGCACCGACTGAGGCGTAAGACGCCCAACGGCACCATAGATGCCGGGTACGATGGGACTCCCACTCATCTTGCATCTGGGCCTCCGCCTTTCAAGCACATGATTCTACCGACTTCGTCCAAGCCTGTCCCCTTTGGTGTCTCTCTACAGAACGACTCGCGCTCGTCTATACACCCCGTGGCCTCTTCCATAGACCGTTGGGCATATTCGGCCGCCCCACCATTTCATCTACCCGATGCCCCTGGTCTACTTCCCTTGGGTCCTAATTTGATACCGTCTGGAAACCAACGGCATGTCAATTCCCACGAACTTGCTACCGCCCTAGCTCTTGATTGCGCACCGAGCGGACCAGTCGCGGCTCTTCAGCCGTATAATGTATCTCGAATACCAACGGCCCTACAACCTGTGTATCAACAGTCACCAGGACCTGTATTATTTCACAATGGTGGCGTGGTTCCGCCCGCACTGTGGCCCGAGGCCAACCTGGGTAGCCATGCACATGGTCTCAATCCCAGGGTTTCGACCTACCATAGCCTGTACAATCCTCAGGTTTTTTATCACCATGGATCGGATGGATTCGCAGCGCCTTTTCCAGCCATGAACCTTCGACCAGGTTATGAGCCGCATCCAAGCTCCATTCAAGTACCGTCCCAAAAGCTTGAATCGCTTACCCTAGACTCTCCGGGTTACGAGAACAATGAGCCTCGTGTGCCCGCGGCGTCCTCGCCTGTGCGGTTCAGAGAAAAGGTCCTCGTGCACGCACATCACTCTTATCTTGAGCTCTTAGCTCATCTACATCAAAGCAAAAAGTCTTCGTACCGTTCTACTGGGCCTAGGAGTGCTTCTAAAATGATCATCTTCCCGAAGCTCCCGAAATCTTCTGCCTATACAAGTAGTGTTTTTGCGTCGCAGCACAATCAAATTGAGTTGGACTATCCTAGGATTAGGGGTGCAGGCATATCCGCAACCTCTCCAGCTGAGCTGCATGCACCTTCGCAAGTACAGTCCGCGAAGAACCATCATTTGCGGGGGGTTACAGCCCAGACTCCGGCGTCCTATCCTATGTTTGGGACCAACGGCTCACGGGCTCCTGACTCTAGCCGTTTAACACGGGAACGGACCCCCGTTACACCTCTCGCGGGTGCTAAGGCTGCTATTGAATTGCTGACCAATTTGTGTGAGCAGAGTGATTGGAAATGGATTGACGGCATGCTTCTCGGCGGCTGTCTTCACTACGGCCTTGAGCGGTATGAAGAGTCTCTAGAATGGTTTCGAAGAGTTATATCCCTAAATAGCGAGTGCGTCTTCCAGTTCCAATCTCGTCGAGTATTTACCTAATTTCGTCTTCTATAGTCACGTTGAAGCGATGTCAAATATGGCGGCTTCGCTCTATTGCCTTAATCGGTATGAAGAAGCAGAGACCCATTGGGTGCAAGCTGTTCACAGACAGCCAGCTTATTTGGAAGCTGTAGAACATCTAGTGCATCTGCTCTGCGCTAGCCACCGCAGCAGAGAGGCCGTTGAAATCATCAGTTTTGTTCAGCGAACACTTAGACTTCCAGATAACCCCTCGAGCAGTAACACGGGAATCGACGCACATACAGGACCCAATCATACACCTTGGGATTCCGCAGCATCACGACTGATGTCTAAACCGGACAAGGATCGAACAGAGGATTTTACAGCCCCCGGTTTTGGCTTGAGCGGCTACTCTGTTGCTGGTAGTGAAAATGGTCGGATGATCGCATTAATTCATGCGAAGGGAAACATGCTCTATGCTTTGAAAGACATTGATCAGGCTTCTGACGCCTTTGAAGAAGCCGTCTTGATCAGCACGGGAAAATCGTTACGATGCATTCGTTCGCTTATCAGTAGAATTCAGTCTGTTTTATCCAGCCCCCAAGCGCCCAACGGGTTGCACACACCGTCTTCAGGGCCGCTTCTGTTACCACCGGCGGAAGCAAGGCACACCGCGCAATTGGTCTTTGCTGCCAATGGCGAACTCCCCGGTCTACGATTCGTGCCCGAAGGCGTGCCCAAAAAGTCAGCTATATCCACCACTAGTAATTCCCTTTTGTCATTGGCAAAGATTTTCCAAGACGCAATGTCAAACGGTGGTTCCTACCCAAGACTGCTCCAGCAACCACCAGGCGTTGGTGATATTCTAGCCTTATACTACCTATCTCTCTCTCTTTCTGAAAGCCCTTCGACTGCCAACAACGTAGGTATCCTCCTCGCTAGTATTCAGCATACACGCGGAACGTCCTTGCTTCGTACAAATGAAAGTCTCGGGACTCCTCCGATATCTGGGATCACACCCGGTAGTGGACTTGCTTTAGCTCTTGCATATTACAACTATGGCTTAGGCCTAGACTCTAAGCATGTCCATCTTCACACGAATCTGGGAAGTCTGCTAAAAGACATTGGTCAACTCGATCTTGCCATTCAAATGTATGAGCGGGCAGTTGCGTGCGATGGCACTTTTGATATTGCCCTTACCAACCTAGCGAATGCCGTCAAGGACCGTGGTCGTATCAACGACGCTATTATGTATTATAAACGTGCTGTCAACTCAAACCCGCAGTTTGCGGAAGCCGTTTGCGGCCTCTCCACGGCGCTCAATTCGGTCTGTGATTGGAGAGGGCGCGGCGGAGTGCTGCTTGACCATGGACGTTTCGACCGATGGCACGTCGATGATGAAGGCATGCTAACAGATGCCAGGGAGGAAGGCCAGGGCAGCGGTTTGATGAAGAAGGTGGTGACTATTGTCTCCAAACAGCTAGTGGACTCATCTCAGTGGGGAGTAGGTATCCTTCAAAATCGTGAGCTTGACGTTCTGGTACGCCAGTTAAGGGTGTGCGCAGCGGACGAGGTGGCCACCGGCCTAAACCTCGAACTCGAACTTAGGAACTGGGCCGGTCGCCCATGGGAAGGGTCTCGGCTCCTTCGGCTCGTCGAACGTGCGACGAAGGTGATGGTACGACGCTGGTACATTGATCAATATGTCACTGGGCGTTTATCGGTTTCTGAATACATCCGGCCTAGACTACTTGCACAATTACCTGTGCCGGCAGCACCAACTGTCCTTCCTTTTCACACCTTTACATGCCCTCTAAATGCGAAGGATATTCGGATGATCTCGCAGCGCAACGCGGCAAGGATAGCATGTTCAACTCTCAAATCGCCTTGGTTACCTAACACAGTCTATCCTCCACCGCCGCCACCCCGTCCGCAACTCAACATTGGCTATGTTTCGTCGGATTTCAATAACCATCCTCTGGCTCATCTGTACGAAGCACTCTCTGTGGTTGGTGATACTTGAAAGGGATTTACAATGCTAACGTCGTATGTCTATAGGATGCAGTCAGTGTTTGGGTTTCATAACCCGCAGCGGGCTAAAGCAATATGTTATGCCACAACCACCAGCGACAGGTCCGTCCATCGACAACAAATTGAACGCGAAGCACCCATCTTTAGGGATGTGAGCGGTTGGTCTGCCGAACAGATTGTTCAGCAAATCATAAAAGACAACGTACATATCCTGGTTAATCTAAATGGCTATACTCGGGGCGCAAGAAACGAAGTATTCGCAGCACGACCGGCGCCAATACAAATGTCGTTCATGGGGTTCGCTGGCACGCTCGGCGCAGAATGGTGCGACTACCTCCTAGCTGATGAAACGGCGATTCCATCATCGACATTGCGTCCATTGAGAAGCAATGTCGGCCTTGGAAGCGTGTTTCGCGATGAGGAATCCACTGACGCGGAGGATTGGGTCTACACCGAAAATATTGTCTTCTGCCGTGACACATTTTTCTGTTGCGACCATGCGCAGTCGTGTGAACCTAGTGAGAGAACCATCACTTGGGAGGACGAACAACGCCGAAGATGGAAAATGCGCCGGGAACTATTTCCAAATCTTCCGGATGATACCGTCATCATGGGTAATTTTAATCAACTGTACAAGGTATTGCATCCATCCCTCCTGAGTGCTGAATTTCTTCCACTCCATTCATGTTTGTTGATTCTCGTTTAATTTACTAATACTCCCACCTAGATTGATCCCTCGACGTTCCGTGCTTGGCTTCGTATCCTCTCCGAGGTGCCGAAGGCGGTTCTATGGCTACTCAGGTTTCCCGAACTAGGCGAGAGTAACCTTAGGAGGACCGCAAAAGCCTGGGCCGGGGAGGAAGTGGCAAGCCGAATTTTGTTTACAGATGTAGCACCAAAACAACAACATATCTCACGGGCGCGCGTGTGTGATATCTTTCTAGACACACCCGAATGCAACGCACACACCACAGCAGCTGATATTTTGTGGTCAAGCACACCGCTTCTGACACTCCCGAGGTATGCTTACAAGATGTGCTCGCGAATGGCAGCATCGATCCTTAAGGGTGCCCTACCTAAGGATGCTGAGGCGCCCGAGCTGCTCAGGAGCTTATTGCCTCGGACGACACGGAGTATGAAGCATGCGCAATTCGACTCGCTGGTGGGTTGAGCTATGAACGTGTACACGAGGATTATTGTGAAGGGCACGGCCGCCTGGCAGAGCTGCGCAAGATTCTATTCGATGCCAAGTGGACGTGTGCCTTGTTTGATACACATAGGTGGGTATCAGATCTAGAGAACGCGTACGAAGAGGCGTGGCGGCGTTGGGTCGCAGGTGAGAGCGGGGATATACATCTATAGGGTGCCAATCCTCAACACATCCCCGGTTGCTGGTCTTCTCATGCCAGCGTCCCCCTGCGGTCTATTGTATGGTGGGCAAGTCGCGCTGGCACATAATCCCCCGTTACGCATTCTGATTTGATCAACCAGGTGTTTGAACCGCACAAGCAAGGGACTGGCTTATAACGATTTCTGCAACTTAGGGTCGGCAGTCCCACTTCCGTTTTACTTTTTCTAGGCTGGATTGGAGTAGGGTGTTTATCCCGAATATCTATCTTTAACCCCTTGTTTTTTACACGTTGGTTATTTTACCTTTTTCTTTATAGGGGCAACGGATTCTTCACCCAGGGAAATAGGGTATAGAGGTAACGGCGACTCGGACCAAGTGCTGGTAAGGTCTCGTTACTCAAGACAGGGAAATCAGTCGCCTCAATCGCGACGGAGCGGGCGTTTGTTTGGCGAATTCTACACACGATGGATAGTGACATACCCAGCGCCTCTGAATCTCTAGCGCAGAGGATGAATGTATTTTGGTTCGATTTGGAGCCCTGCAATCTTGCGCTCCTACAATTTCTTAATACTTTTGAGTACGTGCTATCATGGGCCATAACCTATGACTCGGTACTCCGATCCTTGTGGGCATCTGACGTTGGCTGAGAGCGAGCGGCTCTGGCGTATATCAGCAAATACTTGACGACATATTCACGACAGTAAGTTAGACATAAAGCTGTCGCCCGCCACCCTCCCCTTTCTCTTTCGCCAATGCAAATGGCTTGTGGTTCAAATTCGTTATGTCTTTCTTGGATATAAACCTGCTTTCTCAGGCGTGCGATGTAGCGCAATAAGAGAGTCACGGCATGAAAAGATGGCCACACACATCATATGTATAAGACAAGCTATAGGTAAGCGCCCAGGGTAGTCTCATATGCGATCATACTCGATAGGATCTTTCTTTTCTCCCATATGTGAGTGTGCTTAAGAAATACTAAAGTAGTCGAGTTCCCCACATATAGATTATAGGCGTTCGGCGTTCCTGTTGCTCATATCTCTTTTGAACCCGTTCATTCGATCTTGCCAGCCAAACTGGGTGTCTTGGTCAGGAGTAGAGCGCTAGTATAGGTTACTAACACTGGGAATCTCTCTTCAGGGCCCCCGTAGTCAGTTAAATCTATTTATACGTCGGCGTGCCCTGACGCTTTGAAGGCTGTAATTCGATCCGCAATGTATCGCGATTGATGGAGGTCGTGGATGATACCAAGTACGATAATTACAACGAGGCCAGAGTAAGTACACAATAATAGGATTGATGACACAGTGAGTGTCGCTTCGGCCTACCGTTTTCAGCAAACGGTGCTTATGTCCTCGGTGTATTGTGGCAACAAACAACGGATGAGGGACGTGGCGGCGTTGTTCAGCTTCGGGCGGTATAACGCTCGAGGTGCGGGTGAAACATGGAGAACCTATTCATAAACGGCGGCTATCAAATTGTACGCCCTTCTTCAGCAACTTTCTCGAGCAGGCGGTCCTGTGACACAAGCCCGAGGCTAGTTTCAGAAGGAAAGCGAAAAATTGAACTTGATGTTTCTGGTTGCATTGTGTGTGACGAGGAATGGAAACTGACTTTGTAATGCGCTGACCCATCGGGGCGATGGACCTCGGACCAAGCGTTTGGGACCCGGGGAGCAACAGGGGGGGGAAGGTGAGGGGTGTGAGATTTCGTCTTCTTCAGCTCGGTCAAACCTTTTTCGCCCTCGTCTGCTTACAGTACAGGTTTATCCTTGAAAATGATCTACGCTGTGCTGGTATTATTTGCCTCGTGACGAGGTATTAATATCACGGCCGGTACGCATCGTGGTGGTTACTCGGCAGGTGCACGTGGCAACGGAATGTTATTATTGTCGGTTTCATCATTATTAGCGACTCGAAGAACGGGATTCAGAAGCAGACAAAAAGGGAGGCGTGTGGGGAGATGGCACCGGAGATGATGCTCGATATCACGACAATTGAACAACAACAACAACAACAACAACAACACTATTGGCTTTTGGTGCGTGCTGTGCCTTGTCTTTTTTTCCCTCCTTCTTTTCTTTTTTCTCCTTTCTGACATACTGTAACTAAGTAGCTTGAGACGAGAGATTACGAGCTTCTTAGCCTTCAACTAGGCTCCCAAGCCGGCGGGTCGGCCAAGACCTCAGAAGACAATGCCAAGAGGAGCCAGCTCCCCGTTGCAGCCGCGCGAGCATCCGAGGATGATCGGACCGGGGGGGGTGCCTGCAGGTGGATTACGAAGACCGTTATTGCTTCTTTTGGCGGAGCATTCATTTACTCGGGCCTCGACTGTCCACAACCACGACTGCTTACAGCAGTATACTCCAGCCTAGACCGCAATCGTCATGTGCAAAGTTATAGTAGCAGATGGAGCATGGGGGACGATGAGATTGCACAAGATTGCATCTGGGACTATCTAGATGAAGGAGATGACGACGACGACAAACCAAGAACGGAGACAGACCGAATAGCAAGAAACACAAGCGTACTATATAAGGGAGGGTTCCGCACCTTAAGTGTATAAAATGGAGTGATATACAGTATATACGTAGGTAGAGATGCGGTACTTTTGTTATTCATGGCGGCTTGTCTCATATTGTCTCGTGTTCCGAAGCTCTGTCGAGTTACTGTACTAGCTGCATGTGTTTACCTGATACTCGGTCTCGGCTATGGCTTAGGGATAATATGACTTGATGATGGCTATAATATACTACCTACGCAAAAGTGTGAAAAGAATGCACGGCGGGCGGCCATAGCAGCAGTCGGCGAACATGGACAGGCAGAGGCAGGCATTTGCGTCGCCAACCAGTCTCATTCGTCCGTCGGCTTTTCTCATCCCTCATTTTCTCGTTAGTGCGTACATGAGTTCAGCTATCGGTTGTCTCGCTGTGCTGCTTTCTTACCACATGCTCTACAGTACTGTACTAAACCACCCCAGTCCATCCATCCATCCTGCATCCACTCATCCACTCATCCATCCATCCACCCATCATCTACAGTACTATCTACTGTATCTACCCATCCATCTATCTATCTATCCATCCAGCTGTCCGCCATCCAAAGGGTTCATAACCCTATCCAAAGAACAACCGATAATGCCCGTATGACTGGATGACTGAATGACTGACTGACTGACTGACTGACTGACTGGCCCGACATCCTTATCACGGGCACGAGTATAGTACAGGATTATAGTATATAGTATAGTATAGATATAATAGTCGTCGCGACTCACCACATTGACAACATCACCACCCTCCTCGTCCTGTTGTGAAGATGGTGAGTGTCATTGCCATCCATCATCTTCAACAGACGTGGAGCCAGCTAGCTTCAATTCTAATTCCCATTCCCATTCCCACAAGTTCTCGCAACTCAACCGCCGCTTCCTCCCACCGTTCGTATAGTACTGTACAGTAAGTGCACACACGCCAGAGACGTGTACCGAGCATAGCTGCACCCCCACCCCCACCCCCACCCCCCAGTAGCCACCGCTTTCTCGCACGGTATATGACCGTGTGTTATACAGTGTGACAGTTAGATCTCGAGAACCCACCCTGCATGGTAGATTGCGCCCGACCATGGGCCATGGGCGTAACGGGGCTGCCCTGGGATCCCCGGCCGGGATCATCATTACCGGGAAACACCATTCATTATCCACACCACAATCTCTTTCGTCAAGGTTCTTGGCCGCTCTCCGCTCTCCATTCTCCATTTTCCATTTTCCACTCTCTATCCTCCATCCTCCTTGGTGCTGGTGTTGAACGCGCCGCAAGGTGACAGCAGTAGTCCGACTAGTCTAGTCGACTACTGTACTGTATGTGTTAAATAGATGCCATGGGAGTGGATGTTGGCTTGCGCTGGGAATACAGGCCATACAGGCCAGAGATGACTCTCCCCATTCATCAAAGTGTGTCAATATACGATGCGCCTCGTATTACCGGCCAACATAGGGTCCAGTAGGTAGTCATAACGAGTATCTATCTATCTATCTATCTATCTATCTACATATCTACATATCTATCTATCTACATATCCGTCTATATATCCATGTGTAAGCCTTGACTTGACGGAATAAACAACGGCCGCAACAACTGAACTTGGACCTTGGAGGTAGAGAGCTCTATAATAGGCTCGCTCGGCGACCTCGTTATTGCACCAAGTACTTACCATCCAGACAGTACTGTAACCTTAACTCGAGCTGGAACACAGCGAGCATACTGTAGGGTTATACGTACAGTGCTGTTCGTCGATCGAGAGAGAGCTACGACGCGTGGCTGATCAAGGAGACCGGGGTGTCGTCGTGCTTGTGGAGCGCCTAGAGACCTTTTTATTCTCCAGTGGCTTGTCAACTTCTTGGTACACTAACTCTAATCTGTATATGTAGACCAGGTCGCTCATTCATGGACCATGGCCGGGGATAGAGTATACGTACCTCCCTACAGTACCTACAGTACCTAACCTACTGACTAGAGCATACGCATATATGATATGTGTACGCATACGCATACACCCACCTTCATGCACGACGGGCGTGTCCATACAGTACCATACATACACTTGGTATGTATACAGTAGGCAGCATACCAATATGGCATACCAAGCCACCTGGGCAGTCCCGAGTACCGCCAGTAAGTATGTACATACCATGTAGTACGTACTGTAGACGCTACCCATTAATTAGACTTCCTTGGGGCTATCCTCTGTCCTTATCCGCATTCGGCTCTCGCAGACCACAGTCCTTTCCCACCTTGGTCAACTGGGTCTGGGCAGGTGGGAAGTGCTGTGCTGAACGTGTCGCCCCGTAGCCCGTAGCCCGTAGCCCGTAGCCCTAGCCCGTATCTAGCAGATAGCCCGTCGTGGGAGTGGCTGTGGCATCCAAATACTAACTTTATTGTAGATAGAGTTTACAGCTACTATCATTGATGTACGGTACACTGTGCTGTATCTATGTACAGGTAGGTTACAGTAGAGTAGTAGTAGTGGTAGTGGTAGTAGTGCTAGGTATGTAGGTAGTATATTCCCTGCTAGAATCCATACTAGCATTCAATGTAATTATGAGTAGGGTACACTTTACCAGTGAGGAGCAAAGCAACTGGATTAACGGCGCCACGGCAGCCATGGAGGCGGCGATGGCGATCCAACCTAACCATCTACACGGTACTACGTCTGTCCGTATGTAAGTAAGTACGTATGTACCTACCTACTATAATACATATACAGTTGTACTTACTTACCTACATACTTACCTATTTACATACTCCTACTGCTGCTGCTACTCCTGCTACTACTACTACCTCCTCCTCCTCCTNCTCCTCCTCCTCCTCTTCCACGTTCTCGTGCGTATAGAGACCTGTGGCCTTGATTTACGCTATCAATTTGAATTCCCTTGTTTACCAGCGCTGGCAGCATCCAAATATTAAGTTTCGGGGCGCATGGGCTCTATTAATACCTGACAAGTTACCTAGTTTCACCATTGCTTCCGTGTTTCAGCTTCACAACCCTTCGCGATAGCTGTCGCGAGCTGTACAATTTGATGCTGATTTACACAACAACAACAACAACAACAACAACGACAACGGCGCTCAGCCAAAGATTCTTCTTCTTCCAGGCGTCGAATCGGCGTTTTTTCGAGTTGCCGCGTGTATGGCTGCCCAATCGCTCCCCTGTCTTCATTTTGATCGCGACTTAAAGCCCCTGCACGTAAAAACCTAAATCGCCCACCATGGCACGCGGCTCGTCTCGCAGCTCGCCTCGCGGTTCGTCCCCCGATTCGGCCTCGACCTCGATCTCGACCGAAAGTTTCCCTCCTGTCCCGAACTTTAATGCTGCAGACATAAATCCTCACCCCGCGCCGGATATCGCCTCGACTTTGAGTGCTCCGATGGTTGTCGCAACCGAGACCTCGAACTCGACCTCGAACTCGAACTCGCGCCCCCGCCCCCGAGTGCAATACGACCTGAACACCGACGTCGTCCTCACTCCCAAATCCGCGCCCCAGCTGTTGCCGCTGTCTGCTGGCGGCGCATTGCGACGACGCAACACACGAGCCAACACGTTCAGAACCCTGGCCGAGTTCGAGGACTTTGAGAGTCGCCCGGGTTGGCGCCCGGGCGCAGAGCCCGGCATCGATCCTAAGAAACCAGACGGCGGCCAAGAGATGACGCCTAACCTCCACGCCGAATGTCAGATTACCGTTGTCGATTTCTCGCAAGATGACCTGAAGATTCACGAGCTGAACAACTTTGGATTGATCGAATTTGTCAGACAGCCGCAACCCTCGTGGGTCAAGTGTAGATGGATCAACGTGAATGGCCTCTCCTGGGACGTGATCCAGGCCTTGGGCGAGTATAAAGACCTGCACAGGCTTGCCATTGAAGATATCATGAATACACGAAACCGAACCAAGGTCGATTGGTGAGCCCGAAAAACTTCTTTTAGTATAATCTAATCCCTCATTAGCCTTTCGACGTCATAGTCTGCTAAAGCACCGGCTCTCTCCCCGTCATGCATTTATTGGGGGGCGGCGAAATGTGAATAAATAATTTGTTTTGGTGATTTAGTGACTAACTCGTCGTTCACTCCTAGGTACTCTGGGCATGCATTCCTAATCTTAACATGTCTAAAGTTAGTACGTCTGGTGGATGACAGCAGCGATAGTGACGATGAAGGGGATTTCGAAGAAGCAGCTGAAAAGAGCATTATACGCAACGCTGGGAAAAAACTCGAACGATGGATATCTGGAAAGAAACCACAGCACGCGACGGCTGCGAGTGTGCTGGAAAAAGGGATTGAGGCGAGCACATCATGCAGCAGCTCTAGGGATAAACCTGCTGGACTATCCGATCTCTTTGATCCTGACGCGCTTCGCACTCTACAACGCTACCATGCAGCTCCTAATTCAACGCGGACCGAGTACATGGAGAAGCATTCGGCTCTCGCAGCAAAGGGGTTGGCTGTCTCGGCCGAGCAGGTAGCCATGTTCATCACATCGGACAACACGGTTATTGCGTTTTTCGAGCAGTCGGCCGACAACGTCGAGGAACCTATTCTCGCCCGGCTCTCGAGCCCGACGACAATCTTGCGCAAATCCTGCGACGCCTCGATGGTTGCCCAGGCCATCATCGACGCAATTATCGACATGGCTATTCCGGTCACCGCTTGCTATGCCGACATCGTGGGCGACCTAGAGCTCGACGTGTTGACGCATCCCGAAGTAAAGCACACCAAAAGCTTATACATCATCATTTCCGAGATCAACAAGTTGTTCAGCTTTGTCAACCCCATCCAAGCCCTGATTAGTTCCTTGCGTGATCACAAGACCAAGTTGAGCCAAGAGGCCGTATCCAGGGAGTTGCAGAATCCCTTAGGAGGCGTAATCATCACACCAGTCACGTACACATACTTGGGCGATGTGGTGAGTATTGTCTCTTCTGGTTCATTGTGTTGGTTTCTATTCAATGTGACTAACCCTCGATTCCCTAGTACGACCACTGCGTGCTCATCACAGAGAACTTGACACAGATCAAGGAGAGCGCGAACCACATGATAGACTTGATTTTCAACACGATTGCGACTTACCAGAGTGAGAGCATGAAGCAACTGACCATCGTGACCATCATCTTCCTCCCGTTGACTTTCATAACTGGCTACTTCGGGCAGAATTTCGGTATCTTCCCTGAGGCGATAAATAATGATAGTACTTATTTGTGAGTCGAACAGCCCTCAGCGACTCACTAGGATGTGAGCTAACCCTAGGTATCCAGCTGGAAAATTGCCACGCCTGTTGTGGTAGGTACGATCGCTATCTTAATGCGAGACATCATTTACGAGTCCTTTGTGACATTTTTCCAACGGAGGCACATCCTCGGCGCCCGCAAGAGAAAGAAGAAGAGGATCGATAGCGCGAGAAGACGAGACAGGATTCAATTCCCTAGAGATTCTTAGAAGGTGTCCTGGGAAGATATGACCAAGTAGAAGGGACTCTCTGTGGTTTAAGAAGTCTTGTTTTATATAAATACTCGGTTTGGGGGAAACGCGACCATGATGATAGACGTTGATACCCCGCATACGCTCACAACCTTAGAAGTTATCTTTGTTATAAAGACAGTATAGACTATATAAACAAACAAACTACAGATGCTTTCCGATAGAAGTTTCTTAGCCATAGTCAGACCAAAAGCAGTTCAAAGTATCTTTCAGCGACTTAGATCTCGTTGACAGTGCAGATAGATAGTGCGAGATAGTTTGACAGAACTATGGTACCGGTATACTGTAACTGCATTTCCGCAATCCATACAGCACCCCTGTCGGCATTTAGCAACTGATGAGGTAGGTACCGGTACCCCTGTTGCGCTCCAGTCCCCTTGCCGGAAAAGTTGCGTCATGTGTCATGCGTCCGTGCCTCGGGGCGCTTCTCAGAGCTCTTCAATGTCTCAGACTACTGTAAACTATTCCCTGAACTATTCAAGCTAGGCTACTGTATGTTGCTAGATACAGTATACTTCCAGCCAGCCTCAATTCAAACTCGAGACCGTCTAGACTAGATTACACTGTATCATACTATAAATATCCAAGATAGAGTTCAGATGAAAGACCGGGAGTACCCGCCCTGCTAGATTGAACCCTCTTTCCCCCTTGTCTCTCCTCTCCTCTCCTCTCCTCTCCTCGCGTTAGCTCGATGAGCTTCTCTAAAGATGGTGAGTATGTCTCCGTGTTTCTAGCTCTCTATTATGCTATGCATGTTTGACTAACGAGGAGACCAACCCATAGGCTAACACGACGACGCCTCTTCTCGCGGACCATGGCCGTGATTCTTCTACCGACCGAGACGAGCGATCCGATTCCGAAGATGCTCTCCGCGGCCAGTCCCGCGCAACCCAGTCCGGCCGATCGTGGCCATCCAGGCTGCGCGAAGTCTTCCTCTTCGCTTGGGCACTGCTCGCAACAGCGGGCGTGCTGGTGCTCGCAGTCTGGGTCTCGCACAAACATCAGACCGACTTCGACAAGCCCGCAGGGAAGCGCAACCTCATCTTCATGGTCTCCGACGGCATGGGCCCGGCTTCCCTCTCCCTGACTCGAAGCTTCAGGCAATACACCGAGGGTCTCGAGTACGGCGACACCCTGACCCTAGACAAGCACTTCTGGGGCAGCAGCCGCACGCGGAGCAGCTCATCGCTCGTCACCGACAGCGCTGCGGGCGCCACCGCCTTCAGCTGTGCCCTGAAGAGCTACAACGGCGCCATCTCTATGCTCCCCGGCCATACACCCTGTGGAACTGTGCTGGAGGCGGCCAAGAAGGCCGGGTACACGACGGGCCTGGTCGTCACGACCGACATCACCGACGCCACACCTGCTTGCTTTGCCAGCCACGTCAACTACCGCCTCCAACAAGACGAGATCGCCCTACAAGAGATTGGCCAAGGACCCCTCGGCCGTGTCGTGGACTTGATGCTCGGGGGCGGTCGATGTCACTTCTTGCCTAATACTACTGACGGCGGCTGTCGTCAAGACAACATAGATGCTATAGAGTTGGCACAGAAAGAATACGGATGGAACTACATCGGGGACCGGCTCGCCTTTGACGAATTCTGGGAGGGCAAGAAAGAAGTCCCATTACCTATGCTCGGCCTATTTGCCCCAACCGACATTCCCTTCGAGCTCGACCGTCGCAACATGAACGACCAATATCCGAGTCTGAGCGAGATGGCCAAGACGGCCCTACGAACGCTCGAGAAAGCGACAGAGAAGAGCGAGAAGGGGTTCTTCATCATGATCGAGGGCAGCAGAATCGACCATGCCGGACACGGCAACGACCCGTCAGCACAGGTCAGGGAGGTGCTAGAATACGACAAGACGTTCAAGGCCGTGCTCGATTTCCTCGACGAGAGCAAGACCGAGGGTGTCCTAGTTGCCACCAGCGACCACGAGACCGGCGGCCTAGCCGTCGCACGACGTAAGCTTAATACAATTTACTCCTACTTCTACCATCTAACAACGCACTAACACCCACCCCCACAGAGCTCAGTGCAAACTACCCCCAATACCTGTGGTACCCCGAAGTTCTCGCGAACGCGAGCGCGTCGTCAGAGCACCTAGCACGTCTACTGCAAGCACACATCGCACAGCAGGCCGCGTCTCCATCTCTCTCAGCGCTGAAGAAGTACATCAACGAAGAGCTAGTGATCCCGGGGCTAGGGATCACAGACGCGACGGACGCCGAGCTAACCGCTGTTGCGACGCACCCGGACCTCGCACAGCCCGCCTTTGCCGAGATGATCTCGGTGCGCGCGCAGATCGGGTGGAGCACACACGGGCATTCGGCCGTCGATGTCAACATCTACAGCTCCGGGGGCCCCGGCACCGACGCCCTGCGCGGCAACGTCGAGAACACCGACGTCGGCGACTTCTTGCGCGAATACCTCGGCGTCGACGTCGATGCCGTCACCAGGGAGCTTAATGAGAAGATGGGTGCGGCTGGGACTCGGGCTGCTGTTGATGTGGGGGGAGAAAGGGAAAGTGAAGGGGAAGGTGAAGGTGATCATTGGGTCGCGCATGAAGCGATGGAGCACCGCCGCGCGGTCGAGTTGACTGAGTCCGGGTGAGTTTGGCGCAGAGTTGCGCATTGGCATCGGTGTCGTTGTGTTGATAAGGTTGGCCTTAGCCTACCTACCTACCCTCGCTGTTTTGCATTCGGCTTGCAGAAGCTTAGAGATAGATCGATAAATGGGTTGCATTTGGGTTTCTTGTGTTCCTTATCATACCCCATCTCTGTTGAGGGAGCCGCAGTTAGTGCCGGCAGCATTGTATTAATTATTGACATGGATCGCTACATACGAACTGATTTATTAGGTATCGGAAATCTAACTAAGATACCCTATGTCTCAATAATTTACCAATTAGGTAGAGAGCATCATGACTTCATTTGGCCGAGGTTTTCTACTCACGAAGATGACAGGAAACCGAACGTTATCCTATGTTAGTGTGAGTCAAGTTTTTAGCTACAAATAGGTTGGCTTAAAATAATCTCGAAATATCTTATTTCTACGGATCGCTACAAAACTTTGCAGAACTTCAGTAGATAGCTGCTGCAGCTCAGGAACGCTCAAGAACTTAAATAAATGAAATCCGAAAGCTTAGGTTAAAGTATTATAACCTATTGTTATAAAAGGCGCATCGTAGAGTTAACGCGCGGGGGGTAAGCGTATCGAATGTAATTAATAAGTAAAAGGACGGTTATTATTTAAGCAACATTTAATTGAGTAACAATTCACTTATCATGTCTTGTAGCTGGCCACAAAATAGTGGCTTGGGATACATAAAGGTCTTCATCAAGTAGTTCGATCGTTAAGCACTATCGAGATGGCCGCTATGAATGGAAGTGCAGACCTTGACATCTCAGCATCCCCGTCGCCACGTTCCTCTTAAAAGTTAGCCCACAAGTATTTCTGACCCGCCCAAGACTCCTCGCCCGATGGGATAATCTGGTTGGCAGGTAGAACGAAGCCACTTGTGCCTGTGTCTCGGAGCTCAATGGCCCAGCTATCAAATCACATATTAGTCAGCTTAGGTCCAGTTACACTTTCCAACGAAAAGCGAAGTAAGAGCACTCATGACTTACGCGAGTTCTGCTGGGGTCACATCAGTGAAATAATCGTTACTGCCGCCGGCTGTAGCATACAGCGTAGAGCACGTCTGGCCAGTCGTGAAACGAGTTCCGTGAACTTGGGCAATGGCCGCTCCGGTATTCCTAGCTAGGGTGTTTTGCTTGGACTGGTTAGGTGCTGTGGCTGAGCAGGAGTAGCCGTATGGGGTTAATATATATTGACCGTAACTATGCCAGTCAATGTATAGTTTGATGCCTTTTCCAGCTCCTAGTTTGTCCCCGAATGCTAGAAGCGCTTTTAATCATGCAAGCTCTGGTTTTTACATCTAATAGTTAAACTTACTGCGGATTCCGGTGTTCTCTGGGGTATCGCCTGGTGCCACTCCGCGATAACTGTGCTTGTCGTTTAGCAACTTGCCATGTGTAATATTCAAGGGTTCAAGTGTGTATATTGACGCCATCTTTGAGATCACGACGCGTGAAATGTCTTAATATTTCGTAAGAAAACAAATGGTAGCTTACGTTTCTAGAATTTTAGTTAGTATTATTTGCGTATTAAGGCGAAATTACGAAAGGGTTAGCGAGTAGTAGGGGAAACAACTGACCTGAGCCTGGGCTTGTGGAAGAACCTTCGCCGTCCCATTCTGTTTACACGCTGGAGTTAGTAATTACTGAAAAGAGTAAGGTTTCAACTCATGTTTTGGGAGCATTGCAGGAGCAATGAGGCCCGAAACCTGCCAAAAGGGGGAAATAATGACTCCAGGGGACTTACTATAAGGCCAGTTGCGGTTGATATCCGTACCGACCGAACTGGTACCAGAACGTGTCTGTCGATTCTTGCGCCATAGACGGGTTGATGTCTGCGTGTAGACGAATCCTGGCGATTTGATACGTGAGTATGGAGCTGAAGACTACAAATATCGGCACCACCCACCATCTGGGTTGACAATTGGCAAGATGTAAAAGTCATAGTTGTCCAAGACAGCCTTGACGGCAGTATCGTTGTTGTAGTTGTTAATCAGTTGGTACGTGATGTATTCGACAGTCTGTGCTTAGTATTAGATTATATCGTTGAGAGAGCAAGGGACGCAGCTAACCATCGAAGTAACCCATTCTCGGGCATGGACATTACCATGGTAATAGATAGCGGGCTTGGACGCCTTGCCACCGCTTCCCCAAAGATGGATGCTGCGTAGAAACAAGTTAGTCGAAATTTCCAAGTCTCATATTACAGAACTTAGCAGGTCACAGCAAACAGTAGATCACGGGAAATAGTAGGTCACGCGAAACAAGGGGCCTCACGGATTAGGCAAGGGAGATTTTCATACATACCCCTGAATAGTTCTCCCCTCAAAAGACGTGCCCGCGGTGATCAGTTCTGAATTGGAAGGGAATGCAGCCTGCAAACTCTGTAAGAAGGTCAAGTGGTCTGCGTATGGGTGATATGCGCTGAACCACGAGAAGCTCGGAAGAGCGGCGGCGGCGTTGGCCTTGGCGGTGGCGCCTGGCACACTTGTCTCTAAGCCTATATCTCAATTGGTTCTCTCGATGCAGAAATCTCGTAGTATTTGGATTTACCTGGGAATGGTTGCAACTCCCCTTCCAGAGCGATATCTGCCCCAAGATCCTCTGATAGCGTCTCGGCTTCGTAGTTGAGGGCAGCAAATGCATCGAGGCTCTCGGGAGGAACAGCAATATCAAAATGCTGCGTATCGATATGTCCGTGGTTGCAAGAGAGTTCGACCGCGGACAAGGACTCAAGCTGAGCCTCGAAATCTGCCGTGTCGCTGTCGGTCAAGACGCGAAAGACCTTGTAGCCATGGTAATCCTCCCGACCCCGCCTGTCAACCTGGACGCCAGCAACCAGAGGCGCAATAGAAAGAACTGCACGAAGAAACCTCATACTGTCACGTGTGGGCGTAAGATGCTGTGAGAACCGACGATGGGCGCACAGCTAGGCAGGTGTCTTGCCGTCTGATACCGGCTCTTATTATAGGACAGACATCGTCTTCCCGTGTCCATTGAACTGGCCTCACAGGGTAGCACTCGTCTTCCCACATACCCCATCCGGCAGGTCCGTCCCCCTGTCCATCGCGGATCATCTATGATAAGCAATACCTAAATTTCTCTGCCGTCCCCACGGGGCAACCAATCTTGGAATTGCTAGGCGACAGTCCGACATGAAGACCTTGCCTTGCCCTCAATGACTCAAACCCGCGGGCGCTGTACAACCATCGGCTCGCTACGTTGTGACCGGGCCCTATATATATATATAATTGTCGTGTTGCCTCATTACTGCGAGTGTACATTATACCGAAATGATCAGTGGACTGCACCACACACTGTTCAGTAGACAAAATGGGTCGGGTCAAGCGCATCATATTGATACCGAATGGTGACAGCATACGAGCGTCTAACCTTAGGCGGAGTCACGGTAATTAATCCACTTCACGAAGGTCCAAGCCTTTTAGCCTGCTGCGTCGCTCGGATTGTTGGATAGATGGCGGAAGAGAGCCACTCTGAAAGCTGGGCAATGTCGTTTTGAGTAACGTACGTGATGGTCTGGACCTGGACTTGGCGATCAGCGTGACCCCAACGGGCAGTTCAAAAAGTTATGCATCGATCTCCAAGTGCACGAGCTTCCCCAATGGGAGTAAGGCGAGATCCCCGCATGCTAGGCACTGATCTGCTTTTCCTATGCCACTATGCATCTTGTCAGTATAGCAGTGCCTAGGTAATCATTCAGAGTGCGAAGATAATTCTACTTTTATTAGTAGTATCTCGTTATCGCCGGACGAAGATAGGACAGTTGTAAGTCTTAACTAAAGCGTGCGAAGTGTAAATAGCAGCATTGTCTACAATGCTGCCTGAACAAGACCCTTTTTCTGACGTCTATCGTTAGGTCGGTTTTTAATACACACCGGGTGGGCGGGCTTTCAACAGCCCCTCTCATCCTCGAGCTCGTGGGTAACGTAGCGAGCGCATGTATGAGGCGGCTCAAAATGAACCTCATTCTATCTTTGCCTCTCAAGCCGAGTCATTGAGATCGATGAGGACAGAAAATTAGCGAACTTGAGCCCCAGTTGCATCTGAACCTACCGTCTCATGTTAATGATGCAATGGTTAGGTACAATATCGACGAGAGTAGCGTCGCAGCATCGGATTAATTATCTAACCGGTGCCGCGCTCAGGCTTTTACTGTAAGTACAGCAGGTTAGATGATAAAGGAAAAAGGATGCTGATGGCTTGAGAGGCGAGACCTGAAGAATTGACAGTGAATATAGACCGTGTGAGAAATAATACACACATCCCTGAATCGCGTCGATCCCCCTCAGCTGAACATTCGGCGCTAGAACACTTGGGATGAGCGGCTTTAAACCACTAAAGTTCCCTATCTAAGCGCTCAGATCAGATGCACAGATAAATGATATGTTGGAAAGATTCATTCGCCTACAGTATCCCCGAGTAGCCGAGCATAGGAGTAGAATAGGTAGGTAGGTAGCTACTTGGACCACACAACCCTCAGTACGTTCGTTCTCTCAAATTAGATCCAAGTAGAGACTGCCTGGGACGTGTTCGTCGCTATGAGGCTTAGCGGATTTCGGCTTTCACTTTATGTCTATACGGTTAGATACGAACGAGAGGCCCGTCCCGAAGTTTCAGGGAGATCAGGAAATAGATTAGAGCACATCACGATAATCGACAATGATCGGTCACATGGGTGCTCTCAGCTTCAACGCTTTCGGTAATTGTCAACTCCTTAACGCCGCGCCAGTCTAAACTTGACAGGTGAAAGACGCCAGGATGCAGGCGCTGCGACGAATACCGTTTCAAAAGCCTCCAATTGCACACCAACCCTTTGAACAAGGCCCCTTCAAACCCCCCATCCCCCTCCGAATCTCTTTAACGACTTGCAGCACACCGGCGCCAAAACCTGGCGAGGGCACACCGGCACCATGGCACGATGGACAGATTTCGCCCATTATGCGGCCGTGAAACTTCCCAGAAACGAACTCATTTGGTCCAGGAGCAATGTCAGCGCTTCAGGGGTTCGGCCGGCGACCACCCAACCCACCACTATCGTGCATACATATAGTTCTCGCCCCGAATGAAGTCGCAATGAAATATCGTGATGCTCACCCACCACTTTTCAGCCACTTTGCCGGGCGAAGCTTCCTTTCTTTCTCGTCTCTCGTTCGAGTAGTCTTCCATTCATTCACGCTTCCGCCGGTCGGGATTCTGCTTCGTCTTCGTCGGCTTATCTTGAGTCAGTTCTCTTCATACTTGAAATAATCATTCTTCTCAGTGTATTCTTTCACTTATATACCCGCGCTTTAACACCATACGGAGATGAATTATCTGTGGATTGCTTCTTTTCTTCATTTGGCCGTGGGGTCGCCTGTATTGTTGCCGAATTTATCTCGTCGGACTGTAGCACAGCTAGATCAGGCGGCATTCCAGGAAGCCCAGCAACCCGACACCAGCGCAACAAAGGCGTTCGCAGGTACTCTCATCAAGGTGGGATTGTTTATTATTATATGAGAAGCAGATCAAGTAACAACATTGACTGACTGACTGTTGTATAGACGGCGGATGATCGATGTCTATTTGTTGACGAGCTCTCGGGAGATTTCAGAGCAAATCTCACTCCAATTCAGATTGCTGATTGTGGCTCTACCGATGGCCAAGAATGGGACGTTATTACCAACGGAAAGCATAACAATGCAGCCAGCTCGATGATTATAGTCAGCACCCTGGTACGTTAGCAATCCCGCCTATACTAGAAATAATCAAATCATTAACGAAAATCCAGACCAATGCTTGTTTCAACTTTGACCCCAGACGACCCGCTGGTAATCAAGTCATTCTGTTTAGTTGTGGTGGACGGGCTGACGGGGGTGGCGACGTTACCGATTCCCAGCTATTCCCTTTCAACGGTGGTGCTGGTCCTCTTTCCTTTTCTCCAGAGAATGATGCCAATTCGTGTTTCACTGTCTCGAATAACGTCATTGATGTTGCCCCATGTCAAGCCGGGGACTTGCACCAACTGTTCACTTTTGGTGATGCTCTAACCCTTGAGCCCGAGCCTACTTCCACCACCAACGTAGGGGCAACATCCACGCCCTTAACTGTCTCGCCGAGTCTTACATCCGCAACCTCAAGTCAAGAGATCACGACGACCACCGCCAGCCAGGGCACAACGGCCACACCTGCAACAACAAGTGGCACTGCTGTTGGAGGGGTACCCAACCCTACCGACGCTGTCCCCGTGTCCCGTGCAGGGGGCGTATTGCAACCGTCAGCTGTTGCCGAATCACATCAACGTGATGACACAGCAACCCGAGCGTTCAGCTCTGTCAGCATTCAATCACCTGATGGACGATGCCTTTTTATTGACCCAACCGCGGGGGACTTCCGCGAAAATCTCATCCCAGTATCTCTCGTGAGTTGCGCAGGGACGCCCAATGAGAAGTTTGACATCATCACGGCTGGAAAGCACAACAATGCACAGGATTCCGCGCTCATAGTGAGCAGCTTGGTAAGCCCCATGTGCTGCAAATCCGGGTCCTCGGAGACGATGTGCTAATTTCTCTACAGATGAACGGATGCATCAGTTTTGATGGCCGCCGCGCCCAAGGCGACACTGTCACGATATTCTCTTGTGGCGGCCGAGCCGATGGAGGTTAGTCGAATCACACCCCTCCGACTAATGGTAATATTAATAATGTCTTAGGTGGCGAGACCAATAACGGTCAACTCGTTCCCTTTACAAGCGGAACCCAGCTCACTCTTGCACCCGAAAGCGAGCGGAATGCGACGTGCATTGTGGCTGGAAATGACCGCCTTGATTCGGCTCCCTGCGCGGGCGACAATTCTCAAGTTTTCAAGATCTTAACCTGATGTATCTTATATAGGGCATTGTACTGGATGCGGGAAGCAACTTGACATGTTGTCATCTTTTCTGAAGTCACCGGTTCCGGTGATCTCTGCTGTAAATCACTTTCGTCTTCGCGTATCTTCATGGCATGTACATTTAACTAGGGGGATTTCTTCCGAGCCTTTGGGTAGATAGTCGAAACGATTATTTATACGACAGCCAGGGGGTGTACGTTCTTAAATGTTTAAACTCGAACAATGACCCCTTAATAGGGGTTATTGTAAACGGTGTAGAGTGTGAAGCAGATTGTACGAGACGAGAAAAAATTGTTAATGCTTGGTATGCATGACGACTATTTGAGCTACTATTATTTCTTTTCGTGTGATCAGTTATCATGGAGCGGCATCTCCTGGTTCTCAACTTAGCTAAAATATCCGTGGATACCAGTAAAAAAAGCTGGAGGTTCTCGCTGCGCCATATCATGACGTTTCTTTTTCAAGATTCTCAAACGCGCTCTCTTCTTCGAGCCATCTCCCAAAAGTCAGCAACTCGGGATATTCGGCACGGCACGCCTTGATATCTGCGCAGTACCCGGCCCGCCAAAACCAGCCCATCATCACTCGTAGCTCCGGCACCAGAAAAGTCAGCGCGCTTCCGAAGAACGAAAACGTCGCCGGGGCCGGTTGGCCCGTCACAAGCTGAAACCACTCGCTCATCTCATCGAAATTCAGCTCGTCTCCGGCAATACCAGCGGCTTTGTGATTCCAGGTCTGCGGATCGGTGAATGCTTTGGCTGCGAAAACACCAATGTCGCGTGTGGCAACCAATTGCAATGGTTTGCTCTCGAGCCAGTTATGTAGGGCTGTCATGAAGACCTTGGTTTGAAACCCGGGCACGAGGTTCTCCATGAACTATCGAAACGAAGTTAGCAACTATTGACTTTATGTCCTAAGTCAGGGGCGAGGGCGCTGACAGGCTTAGTATGAAGGTGGCAGGCATGGACCAGGTATTCGACTTCAAATTCAAATGACTTACCGCGACAGGACGCAAGATAGTCCAGCCCATTTTTTCCCCCGCTTGACCCTGCGCGGTAGACTCGCGAAGATGATGTTCGATATTATACTTCGTCCGGAAATGTGGGATGGGGGTCGGATTGGACCAGGAAGCTCTATCGCCTCCTCGCTCAATGCTACTGTATACGAAGTGCTTGACACCAGCCTTGATGGACTCGTCTATGAGTGCTGTTCCTTGTATGATCTCCCCATCTGAGGTCACACCCTTTCCAGTAGAGACTTGTACTGAATAAACGCCCCATATCGGTTGTTCCGCCACATTCTGCGCCTCCTTGAGAAGACTAGGCACGTCGTCCAGATTACCTTGGATGAGTTTGATGGAAGGAGATACCGAGCTTAGCTTCTTTGCTGCTGGACTGGAAGCATCTCTTGTGACGGCAAGAATCGTGAACTCTTCGGTTTTTTGGGCGAGCAAGGCATTGATAACAGCGCCACCCTGTCTCCCAGTGGCGCCTGTAACGAGGATGACCTTCGCCATGATAATGGTCGAAGTTTACAATATAGAGACAACTTGTATACGAGAAAGAAAAAATAGATTGCCAATGGGGAGCTAGATGGGTGGGAGGAAACATAAACAGCCTGCTTTTCACCTGTACCCTGATTCCTTATAAACCTTATCAGACTTGATTACGAGTAAACTCAATTGACGCCATCGGCATCTAGCAGACACCGAATCCCGCAGGTACCACGCTCAAGTAGATAATCAACCGGTTCCAATAAATTCGCGTGGACGCCAGACATCGAATAGCATTCGTATCCAGTGAAGATCGGTGATCGCCGCAAGATTTTGGAGGATGGTAGAACATACCCCTATTAAGGTATAGAATAGAGTGATAGATATATTTTGGAATACCTAATGCTCCACGAAGGGTCCCTCAACGCCTTCGTGGAACAGACTCGTCTACCTAAGCAGGTACCCACGGGGTTCTTTCTATTGTTCCGTGTCATGACAGGAGGAGTTGCCGATGAAGTTCTATTCTGCCTATTTTCCCCCACACAATAGACGTCTCCCCAGAGTAGCGCATGCAGACAATTGATGCACTTTTCGATAGCTATGGCAGCCTATCTACTCGAGGGGCCGGACCCGACTTCGATCACTAGAATGCCGCCGGGAGTTTAGGAATGCCTGTCCGAAGCCCGGCACGATACTTCCCCTGGAACAATGTCATGTATGCATGTAGCCAAGGACTAGCCTATGAAAATATTTAGACCTTCTTGCAACAACAAGAATCTATGTATACACCCATACTTGAGATTCTGACAAAGCATTTGTGAAACACACTGAGAGATGTAGGTTGTAACCGGAAACCCCCGGCCCATAGGCTTCGTGGACGACGCTATTGCTGGTGTCGTGACGTCGACACACATATGCTCGGCATCCTGAAAGATGATAAACGCGAATGGGGGAATGAGTACGTCACGACGACCAGATAGAGGGGTGGAAATGGCCTTATGGTTCTCGATACTAGAGATGCCGTGAATAGCGCGAGGGTGCTAGGGACGGCTCGGACACAAGCTCCCGAATATTTTGGCTTTAACGCCAGCGATGATTCATACGCCCAGGGACAATAATGTATTCTTTGACTTGGGAGATATGGACTCGGACTCCCACATTCACTGTGGTGCCGTGGTTACTGTTTCAGAGCAGCAGATAACTTGGGCAACAATCGAGATGAATTCCCTCATATTACCAAGTTTTTTCACGCAGACTTTTACTATGTGCTCTTTTCTATATAATGATCCTGTGTTATAAGAGACTTTACTAAATATTATCACGACAACTAGAAAACCTTGCAGTGTGTTTTGTTAACAGTGCTGACCAGTTATGATGGTAAACAATTTGTGATTAACTTCCTTCACTCGCAACATGGCCTCGAAAGTTCTGAATACAAAGACATCAAAAATAACCGAAACATCCGCGTCGAGCGGAAACAATTAGTCGACATGTAAACAGTGTGTGCCGTAGTGTGTACCGATACCCTTCCGATTACCATACCCTTTATCGCCTCAGGGCTTGCGTAAGCGCCAGAGTCCCGGCGACCACCGGTGTGATAAGGCGCACGGTGTTGAACTTGATCCATTTGCGGGCATAGGTCTCGGCCAGGTTACTGTCAACCCGGCCCTTCGGCTCCTTGAGGGCGTCAAGCTTCTGGTTGATCGGCTGCATATTTATGGTCGAATGGACGACTGTGATGAGATGGCACAAAGCCGAGATGGCATACACTCTCCAGTCCCCGAGCCTGCCGCCCGGCCCCTGAGACGAAGCCGCCCACGCGGTATATCCGTATCCGAAGATACCCAGGGTGCTGATGGGCCGAAAGAACACGTTGCCCACTTTCCAGAATACGGGCCATTGTCTTCCGAGCAGACGCGCTCTGTCCGCGTGCTCGGGCGACGATGGTGGTGGGAAGTCCACTAGCAAGATGGGGACACCCATGAACGATTGAGTGATAGCATTGCCTAATTTTTGAGCATCAATACCGGTGCCACGTATACATAGCTTCAGCTACGTCGTAGTGCACTCACCGAACAGAATGAAAGAGCATGCAATCGTGGTCCCGACCACAACCTCGGCTACAGCGGCCATTTTAACCTTGTCGAAGAGCTGCTCGAACACGATAGGCTTACGAATCCCGTGTAATATCATGTTCTTCGACAAGTGTCGGGGAGCTCACCGTCATTAATGTAATAAGCCGAGTCGCTCGACTCGCGTCTACGAGGGCCACCCACTGCTCGCGTCTCGCGACACTTGGGTTATACCGTCCGATGATTACGAGATACTCATGATATTAAAGTTCATGGCGACATGCCGAAAGTATCGGGCAAGTTTGTAAAGGACCCAGCCAAGCTCTCAGGGCGACTATTACCCCTCTTCAGGGGTAATGGACGAAACCTTCTATTGTCGCCTCGTGGATATAACGTGGTCATGCAATGTCCCATGAACGATTACGTTGATCTTGGCAGGCTTAATCATTCCACATATTTTGAATTAGGTGTAAGGGCCTTGTTAGTTCAGGGGTTACCGCTACCATTGTGTTAGAAAATGGGACAAAAGTCGTATTGATGTTGTAATCGAGGTCTAGGTAACAAGGGTAGTGCCGCGCACTCTTTTGTAGACAGTAGTGTACCTGCCCACTGCGTTGAGCTAGGCCTGCTCATACACTTTGCCAAGAACCCTATACACAGTAGTTAGTTACTTGAGATAGGCAATAGACAGTTGTTGATGCGCGACGGCCTCTCACATTCGTTTGCTATAAGTGCGCCTTTTGGGACACTTTCATAATGATTCAGTTATGTAACATATTGGGGGAATAAATCTAATGTTAAGAAACCCCAATCAAACTCCCCGCAATAACCTCAACTGCTAGATACTTCGATCATGTGCAAGTTTAGTGGTGTATATCTATTTGCTTCATTTATTCAGGGTAGCGTGGGATATTAACAAGAAAGTACTACATAATGTTGTATAATGATAAAAACACGAGCCCGAATAGCACAGAAACCAGCTCCCGGTTAAAGAATTTTTATCAGTACATCTGATCGGCCTCATCCTTATGTGTGATATCTGTTGTTGTATCACTCATGTGTTCCGGTATTATATCTCTGTCCTCGACTTTTTCAAGGACTACTTTGGGCTGGTTGGCGAATTCGCTTCTTTCCAGCGCATCTCGCTCTTCGGATTCCGCCCATAACCGTAGAGCCTGCTGCTTCCGGGTCTCGCTTCTTGGCTCGAATTCCATCTGAAATGGATCCGGTTTGATGATCAGTAATGAATTGGACTTGTCCACAGGAACCGGTAGATAAAGTCCTGTAGTCACGTCTTTCTTCCGTTTAAGGTTGAAACACCAGCTCAGCGCGCCACAGGCGACGAGGAGCTCGTCCTGCGTCAAAGTCTGTCCTAAGCATTGCCGCTTCCCCCAACCGAACGAGGTCATACCTTTGATAGTTGGGTATTGGGTAAGCGGCTCTTGATATGTGGGCCAGCCAGGTTCGAGCCATCTCTCGGGGCGAAAATTATCAGGATCCGGGTATTTCATAGGATTACGTAAAAATGCCCTGTGTATCATTAACATCTAAGATAGTCGGGGGGGGGGGGGGGGGGGTTTCCGATCTTACCAATCTAGAGGAAGAATCCGCGTTCCTTTAGGAAGATAATAACCTTGGTATATATCATCCGCTTCCATCTCGTGGGCAACGCCTAACTCAGGTTAGTCATGGGATGCACCCCGTCTAGATACACAATAAGACTGTTTAATTACCGGTTGGGACATTGGGTCTCCATCTCATCGTCTCTTTGATGCATGCTCTCAATTTTGGCAGTTTCGGCGCATCTTCAAGTGTTGGCATTCGACCCTGGCATGCTTCGTCTATTTCCTTTTGAACCAGACTTTGCCAGTAAGGATGATGCACCATAGACACCAGCCAGTAAGAAAGAGGCCCTGCAACGGTAAAGATGCCAACAAGGGCTATCATACCGATAACGCAAGACGCCTCGTGGTCCCCGGAGAGGGGCGATCTCTTGTTGTCTTTCTCTACGAGCTGCCGTGCGAAACAAGGCCGCTGTAGACCCAACGTTGTCATCGCGCGAGCATGGGTCAGACGCTTCATCCACCAGTCTTGTTGTTCGTCATGGCGCTTACGCTCTGCCCTCTTCCATGGATTTATCACCTCAGGTAAGTGCCATAGCGGCGTAATGACGTTGGTAATAGGTCCGGCTGGCGACATCTGGGTCAGTAGTCCCCAAGCACTTCGAGTGCAATACTCGCTAAGGCTTGGATCATCCCACGTTAACTGACACATGACTTTGGACGCCATATCTTCGAGACTGAACTGGAAGTCGTCAGGGCTCTCTATCAATCTGGCGAGCCATCTCTTTGCCTCATGATACATGACACCATGGTAATGGGCATTACTTGCTTCTGTCAAGTAAGCGTGGGTCAAGCGGCGCTGACGAGCCCAGTATTCTAGGGTAGTTGATCAGCTATGGTAATTGTGGAAGGGCAAGATCCCCTCACCGTTTTTTCCCATAAGTGGCAAGTACTCCATGGAGCCATTTGTGCTCTTCGAATCGCATATTGATCTTATCTCGGGCCGGTCCGAGTTGTGCTTCGATCTCCTGACCATGAGGTCTTCCGCCACCGCTTCATCTGTGACTACGAGGATCGGGGTACCGAGAATTTCGGTCATGTAGAACCCGTTTACTCCGCTGTCTGTATGTTCTAAGTCAGTAGGGCCATTAAAGTCATATGATAACAGATAGGTAAAGGGCGGACAGCCTCGGCGGTGGAAACATTTCCGAGTCCGTCTGGTTAGATTGTAAGTGAGATCGACATACACTGATTGGCCCATTCGTAGAACTTCAGCCACATGAAGTTAATCGGGAGGTCATGAATTCGTCCAATGTAAGGAATGAGAGTTGGCCCAGGTATTCTGTTTGGATCATTGATTTGCCTAAACAATTTGTATAGATGAAGAATACCAAAGCCGACGAGAAGAGCCGCCAGGGCAATGAGCGTGAAGTAGTGCATAGCAGATATTTGATAAAAATTATACCCAGAGGATAAAGGACGAGGAATCCGACAAATATGATTTGTCGCGAGAGGTGACAGAGAGGAATATATCGAAAGATATGAATTCGCGGCGTCTCATTTCATGGAAACGAGATATGCAAGTATGTAGACAATATAGGCAAAGCTCGAGGATACTCGGAAGCCTGATAATGGATTTACAATATGCCGTTTAGCAACTTAGCTGCAGGCCTTGTGTCAATGATAATATGTAATATTGTCGTCTATCATCAGGGGTAGTTGATGTCAACGTTGGGAAGTCGATATAATTATCACATGAAATAATCGACCAAATTTACAAGGATGCCGGCAAAGAAGTTTCAAAACACTTATGCTTACCTTTAACGACAAACAAAGCTCTTCTGCATAGTTGGTAAGACGGTACCACGGTTGGTTGGTTAACTACAGTATAGCCAATAGCCATTGGGACGATTATAATACTGCTTGCAAAACATTCCCCACTGCAATAATTAGTAATAGGCCCCCGGAACGAGCAGCTAGAACTGTCACAGTTTATTGTTGTCAGTGTGACGTTTTAGCTGCACGACTGCAGGTTAATATGGCTACCAGGGGTCTCTGCATAACGTATACTTACACGTATATTTAGGTTTTCAATATGTACGTCTCGGTCAACAATGCTGGTATTTATTACGGTCGTGTAAACGGTTAGGCATCCGGATCCAGAGAACATCGCGAGCGTGCGTGTTTACACTTACCTATTGATAAAAAACCCTCAGGTCTGGCCCCTTGACCCTAGCGGACGTGGAGGGTTGGACCTGCGCGTCATAGTGTGGCTAGATTCTGTACAACAACGTCGTCAAGGTGACGTGTGTTCCTGCATGTCAAAATGTTGGTGTCTAGGCCTTGATGATTGTTTATGTCTCACGAAAATAACGCGCAGGATCGTCCCACTCCATTAACTAGGTCCAAGGGCCAGTCGAGTTTCGAGCCAGTCGACTTCGATCGTATTGTTTCAGAGATATCTAAGACCTTTTGCCATCCAAACCCGAAGCCTGTCTTTCTCTTACTTCGAAATTGTAGCGCTGACGCCAAAAGCAAGAATGGGTTCGAACTACTCTCCTAGTGATAGCAGACCCGTCGGGTCATACCCACCGACGGGTATCGATGTCCTGATCGTGGGCACTGGCCTTGGGGGCCTAACAGCGTGTCTTGAATGCACACGGAAAGGTCATAACGTCCGCATGGTTGAGCGCATGGACGATATCAATACTGCAGGTATGTGCTGCTATCTCAAGTTGAACCTTAGGTCAGGGCCTAATCTAATTGCTGGTGTTAGGGGACATGTATTTCATGGGTCATAGCGGCATCCAGTTCTTCCGACATTGGCCGGAACTACTCAAAGAGTATGACGAGATCTCGATGAGCAATGCATGGCTCGAGACTTTCAAGCACAGCGGGGAACCTACAATCCCTCCCATGAAAGCATCCGATCGACTTCGCGCTGCAGGGATGGATCCAAACACCCCGCCTGGAACTTTCCAGATGCGGCCGCTCGTTTACAAGATGTTCGTCCGCCAAGTGGAAAAACTCGGAATTAAGGTAGAATTCGGTAAAAAGGTAGTTGACTACTGCGAAGACGTACAACGCCAGAAGGCAATCGCTATCACGGACCAAGGGGAGCGCTTTGAGGCCGACATTATCATCGCTGCAGATGGCGTGGGCTCCAAGAGCCAGAAACTTGTCGGGGGTCAAGTGAGAGCAAGAAGCTCTGGACGGGCAATGTGGAGGGCAGCCTTCGATTCCAAGCATCTGGATAAAAACCCCGAAGTCAACGAGTTCTTTGGCCGCATGGCTGGGGAGAATAACGATGAGCCAATCATCAGGACCTTCCTTGGGTAAGTCCCGCGTACCTGGGTGACTGACTAGGTTCAATCTAACGATGCATTTCCATAGACCCGGAACATATGGGTTGACCTTGACTCGACCCGGCACGTTCGTTTGGATTATGAATCACAATGTAAGATATTTGAGAAATGTGCGCCGTACCACTTTCTAACACTTAGAAGGTGACAGGGTCTGAAGAAGAAAGCTGGACTCACACAGTCGAGTTTGATGAAGTAATCAGCAACATGGACAAGGGGATCTGCCCAGTTCCATGGGCGCCGATCTTCAAAGAAATGGTAAAACTTACGCCTCCTGAGACGATTCTCAATTTCGAGCTCTTCTGGCGTAATCCACAACCGTCGTGGTGTTCCCCGGGTGGCCGGGTAGTCCAGATCGGTGATGCCGCACACTCCTTTCTGCCATCATCGGGCAACGGGGCCACGCAGGCAATCGAGGACGCCGTATCCTTAGCATCGTGCCTCCAGATCGGCGGCAAGGAGAATATACCATTGTCAGTCCGTACTCATGTCCGATTCCGCTTCATTCGATGTGCTTGCGCACAGAAGCTGGGGTTCTTCAATGCCGAGCTGCTCCAAGATACGGACTGGAACAAAGTCAAGACGGATCACAGACGTGCGCAGCCGAAGCACCCAGCCTGGGTTTGGAGACATGATCCCGAGAGGTATGCCCATGAGAATTATTACAAGATGGCCGAGACTATCAAGCAGGGGGTACCGTTTGATCAAGTCGATACTATCCCTCCCAACTATCCTCCAGGCTATCGATATCAGCCTTGGAACATCGACGAGATCATGGAGGATATCCGGAATGGTAAGCAAGTTGACCTCGGGGACGGTGATTGGGAGTAGATTTAATATATTGAGTGTTTCGGTTCTATCATAACTCACCAATGACGAGCCTACGACAACGGGAAATGGCGATTCAACTTTCTCGGCAGGTAATACATCATCGAGCCGTCACATGGCGCATTATCTCATTCTAACTACGGGCAAATGAGTCCCGCGTTAATATTTAACCAAACATACGTTATTCATATATCCACACGAGTTATGCAAGGCCAATAAATATAGCAACCTAAAAGGTAGCCCATTAACTAAAGAACGGTTGCCTAGGGACAGGTGTCTTTGTACTATTATTTGCCCCACTATATTTATATATATAAATATATAGCTTACAGACTATAGACCCTAGCACTTAGTTCTAATACAACTTAGTCCTTAGAATAGATTTTTAGTTTAGTATAATAATTGTACTAAATTACGGGTTTATTTTTAAAGAAAGGATTTATAAATATAAATAGCTATTTGCGCAGTTTTATAGCAATATACTATAATTATTATATATAATAAAAAAAAGCATAAAAAATACCTTGTTTTAATTATTTTAATANTTATTTTCAAGCTTTAAACCCTATACTTTTTATATAATATTACTATATAAATATAAATATATATAAACTTTAAAAATTATAATAAGTTAATTTACTTAATTTTATATATAAATTAATTAACCTTATATTTTTAGCTATTTTACCCACTTAGTTAACATGGGTTTAATATTTTAATTAATAATTTTAAGGGGTGCCCGTGAGGGCAGTGCCCGTGGGACCCCTGCCTAGCTTATCCTGCAGAGAAGAACAAAAACATATGAATTCATACTATCAGCATCCTAGCTACAGGGGTATGCATAAACTCTTGTTGTAGTGCGAAGGTCTAAATACCTTTATAGGGTCAGGTAGTCCTTAACGATATACATACATACATGTCCTTTAATGCCGAAGAGGTATCGTAACACATACATCTCATACCCAACCTATCAGCTAGCTGACACCTGTCCCACATATTCAACCCCACTATAAGTAAACATCCATATATAGTAATTATAGTATTAGATCTCCATCCTTCCTATAACCTACTATAGATAAATATAATAAACTTGGCATAGACTATAATCCCTGCTATAAATTAGTAGCTAATAATTATTTAATCAATTAGCTCTTCTGCTTTTCTACTTTTGTTAATTTTATCTTTTTATAGCTTAAATTTGTTAATTTTATTTTAACCTTTAGGCGCTATTTATATAATCTAGTTAACTTACTAATAGACGTAAAATTTAATTATACGATCTTAAAGATCTTTTTTATTACTTGCCTTATTAACTTCGTTAGTAAACAAGTTAATCTACCGGCAAACGCTTATTAGTTTACTCCTTGTTTTATATATAATAGTTAAAGAAAGCCGATTTAAATATAGGATTATTTATACGTTTAATAGATTTACTATATGCTAAATAACCATATATAGTTATTTGTACGCTAATTGTTTAGATTTATAGCTACTAGATATTTTAACGCTATATTTATTACGTTTTAGAACTATATCTAGGTAGTTACCTTTATATTTATCGGACCTTCTTTTAAACTAAAAGTCTATAACGTTATTCTTTACCCTATAGAATAGGCAGAATCTAAAGCAAACTTCCGTAGATTTTTTAATAGTTAGCAAAAACGGTAGGAATATACTCATTAGCAGGTAGCAATCTAGGTAGTAGTCCAGGCAGCAGTCCCTGCAGGTCTTCCCTTAAATCTTCTGTTAAGTCTTCCTCTAGATCTTCCCTCTGCCAAAAACCCTCCCACAACTTTAAGTTATTAGTCTTATTACAACCGATCCTTAGCCTACTATGCCTATTTTATACAGTAACCATTAATATAGCTATAGCATTACCCGAATTATGTTAAGGTTATAATACCTTCCTACCGATTGTATATAAATTTTTTAAAGTATATTAGGTTGTTTCTGGTTGTTATAACTAGACTATATTTAATTAGGTAAATATAATATTAAATAAGCTATTATTTATTAGTTGGAGTATTTTTTAAAATAATCTTTAGTAATAAAGATTTTAAATTTTTAATAAAGTTATAGAAGTAAATCTAGGTCTAACTTAGTACTTATTTATTATATACTATTACCTATTATTTTTTAACTAATAGATAGTTTAAGCGCTATATTTTTATAATTAAGTTTATGTTTTGCTATTATTTCTATGTTTTAAAAAATCTATAAAACTAAAAAAAATGTACTGTTTAGGTTATAATTTAAGCTTAATAATATACGATTTGCTATAATATATTAAATATTTAATAAAATAATTTTTAGATTTACTCCTAACCTAGTCCTTAATATTTTTAATAATTAATAATTAAACCCTGCTTTTAAAATAAAAGTTTAAAATGCTATAGCTTTATTATTTATATTAGTTAAATATTACTATAATTGTTATTATTAGTAAATATTTTTTAATATTAAATAGAAAGTTTTTTTAAAACTATATAAAAATATAATATTTTTAANTANTATACTTAAAAAAAAAAAAGCTAAGCTAATAGTTTCTTTGGAACCTTTTAAAATTATAAAAAAAAAAAAAAAAAAAAATTGGATAGTTANNTTATANANTAAAATTTTTAGTATATTTTTAAATATATAATATAATATTTATAAATTATTTAAAATTTATACTTTTAATAGATATTTTTAAATAGCTACTTTTATATATNTNAAAAAAGTTTATATTAAAATATATAGTAAACATTTAATAAATAAAAATTAAAAAAATAAAAATATTTAATAAAATATATAAAATTAGAACTAAAATATTATAAATAAGTTATTATTATAAATATAAGGANAAAAAAAAAAAAAAATTACTAATAAATTACAAATTACACAGGCTAGCTAAATAAATTAAAAAATATATATATATTAATAGCTAATAAAAATATCGCTAATTTTTATTAGGGGTACTTTATTAGCTAACTAACACTTGTCCTATATATTTAACCCTACTATAAGTAAATATCCGTACATAGTAGTTATAATGTTAGATCTCCATCCTTTCTATAACACTCTACAGATGAATACAACAGACTTAGCACAGCTATTGATCCCTGCTACAATATGCCTTACTACATATGTACGTAGCTCCTAGGTAGGTACTTACTGTAGTTGCAGCTTTGGCGTGAGAAGCACAGACCAGGCCCAGGCCAAAGCCCCGCCAACGATTCCTACAGCACTTGTGTAAGTCGGTAAACTTCGGGTGTACACACTTGGTACACGTGTACCGGTAAGCTACAGACAGCATGGTATATACCTACACTTAGTGCGCAACGGTTCCACAGTACATAGGTTCATGTACTGTAGTATTGAACCTTGTATTTGACCTGTATTTGAGAGTGCACGTGTACTTCGGCTTGGAATTTAGTCGGTCATGTCGTCCCAACTCGCGACCAATGAACGACAACGAGAGCCGGGAATATACGTAGGATTGAGATCATGTCGATGGCGCCCCTCTCTACCGAGATCATAGACTTAGAGCGCATTGACAATACTACCTCGCCAGACTACTCGCCGTTATGGATCCAAGGTGACTCTGACCTAAGTTCGAGACAGTCCCTAGACCTAGACAATTCTAGCTAGGTGCCGCCGTACAAAAATTCCTGCCACCTGTATGATCGCGTATTGCACTCTTCTGCGTATACCTACGAACAATTGCCTTGCTATTGGGGACTCGGCAGACACATCGACGCCGTGGCACACCATATTTCGTCGTGATACCCTCTCGCAGTCTCGCAGTCTCGCAGTCTCGCAGTCTGGCGCACTCGCACTCGTACTCGCACTTGCACTCGAATTCCATCTCGAACTCTCGAGAGCTCGCACACACAGCCTCGTATGTTTCTGGGCTGACAAGCGCGGCCACGACCGCCCCAGCCGGTAAGATGTTTCTGTCCAAGTGCAATTGCCATGTTGCTTTAAGGTTCTGTGCCTGACATGTCAACGTGCAAGGTTAGCCACCATAGACGCGACTTTATACTTTTTGCCGATGGTCGGCACTCGCCCATCAGCCGTCCTCAGCCCACCTGCATCGACAACACGTGCGTCATGTTAGAGTTCGGCCGATAGATCTTATCGGTCTCTTTCACCACGTGCCCAACACCCGCGCCCACTCCGTCCGTCCCGCACCCCTGCCGGCATGCTTCATCTTCGCTTTCACAGACGGACCACGTCGAATCCCACCTCTCCCGATCTGGACCGCGCCTCGTGGGACACGGCTGCACTCCAGCCCGCCCATCTCGTCCCCCGCAGACGGCGTGCCAGCGCCCGACATTCGACTGCGTTCCGACACATCACTTCCCTTCGCTCAAGCCCAGGGCCAACCCTCAGCACAGGTCCAGCCACCGACACAGACACAGACACAGCCTCGCCGAGACGATAATCCCCCTGTATTACCGCCCATCCTCGGGCTTGGCTCTCCTGGCATCGCGCAGTTCACGTATAGCCAGGACTCAAGGCAGAACTCGGACCAGAAACTACGCGATGATCCGAAACCGCTGCCTCGGTCTCGATCCCCTTACAACGAGCAATCGGGCTTTATTGGAGGTCTGGCCTTGGAGAATTATTCCCGAGAAAATATTTCTTTGAATCAGCCCGTACCACAGGCCTTGGCCTCGCCCGCTGGCACGAGTGCGCCATTTACTGCCGTCAAAGCTTCCAAGACTACGTCGTCCTTCGTGAGCCCGACTGATCTTCAAAATGTGCCACCCACAGGTAAGCGGCCGCCAGGGACTAGGGCGACATCCGAGCCCCCTGCAGCGTCAAACCAGCGGGACTCCTTCAAAGCAAAGAAAGGACTACCTTTTCTGAAAAATCCTATGACTACATTGTTATTACGGAGAAAGACGAGCCAGAGTATACCGGATCTTTCGCTATCGCTGCGTGAGCTTCCGGAAGAGCCTGCCTATGACCCGCGGATACGAGGCACAGTGTACATGATTTTAGTGCCCCGAGACCACGGAGACCTGTCCCCCAACATAGTAATGCTAGCAACGACTCTACTAATGCTGGGGATCGCCACTCACGGAACAGTGTCCCATCTGTACCAACTCGGGCGCCACCAGTTCCTCCTAAGGATAACCGTATCGAGTCAATTCGGACAGAATACCGCCTCTCCAAGGGCCATTCCACGAATGCAAGTTCAAGTCAGGGATCTCGAAGTTCTTCGGGAACCCAGTCCGCTGGAGCGCGGGCAGATGAACAAGACGTGCAACGGCGAAAGAGCACGGCCACTATTTCTAGATCCTCTGTGTCCCGCAAGATATCAGCAACGTCTACGACAAGCTCTTTCTCTGCTATGCCTAAGCACATGAAGAGCACCTCGTCGCGTTTTAGTGTTTTCAGTTTCGATATGATTGGAGTTGCAGAACAAGAAAAGATATTAGAGGAAAGACACCGGCAACGTCAACAAGATAAACTCTCGGGATTACCTAATGATCAAAGGGATTCGCGCTTTGACGAGTTTGACGAGGACGCCTTCGATTACGACGCGATGGATTATGATGATGACTTAGAAGAACGGATCCCTGGCGTCAATGCCGACTTGGATGATTATGAAGAAGACTTTGATGCTGCGAATGACCCAGATAATGACCAAGATAACTTTGCAGGATTCGTCTTCCAAAGATCTGACCCGACATCATCCTTAACAAGCCCTCATAGTGCCGGGATACTCCCAACGCCAAGAGATGCCAACGGCCATGTCATTGGATACGCCGAGACTGGAGAAGCCCCGGAACCGGAGCAATATACCGGAACACATTTAAACTTCTATGCTGAAACTGAGGAGAACAAAATTCACGACGATGAATCTACTGCAGGGCTAGGGATTCAGGGGTTAGAACCTGTTATGGAGTCTCCTGAAGCAACAGTTGCAGAACTGCACACCAATGACAAAACTCATCTTAGCAAAGATGATGAACTTTACTTCAATGATGGTATTCATAACTTCGATGGAGAAGGAGATGGCTCGGCATTTGATGAGTCTATATTCGATTTAAATGATACCGACCAGTATGGACGGCCAATACCTGGAATGTTTCCCCAGGTTCTGGCACAAAGAAAACGCGGCTCTGGAGATCAAGAAACGGGAGTCTGATATAACCTCTCGGCTCTCTAACCAGTCAGTCGTATCGCGGTCTACTGCTCATACTTCGCTAAGCACCGATATGCGCTTGAAGACGGCAGATCTTCAGGACGACGCAGGCACTTCCCATATATTTCAATATCAAGCGCCACAACACCCACTTCCCAACCTGGAGGATCCAGCGTACCCGGGAGCATTACCGTCACCGGCAGCATTAGTATCCCACCTGCACATGGCTGCAGCTTCCGGTAAATTTCGCAGAGATTCATCTCCCGATCCGCCGACGGATTTAACAGTCACATCACCCACGGCATCGGCGTCGTCTCGTCCGCATTCAGAATCGATGAATGAGGACCCCTTGGCTGATTATGAGCAGGATGACTTTTCGGCGCTGGATGATTATGAGGATGACGATCCCATCATCGCTGAAGCCAACGCGAGTGCTTTGGCTAATGACTATGATGGGTTTTATGAACAAGAATTCGGTTTCTACTCCGCTCCCGCTCCGTCATCGCGCCATGCTCAGAGCTCACTCAGCGAGAAAAACCTCTATCACGGCGGGTATTTTGCTCCTAGTGGAGTTGCTCGCACCATCTCGGGCCGTGTCATTTCTCGAGAACCCAGCTTGACACCCATTACAGAACGCTCAGAGTACTCGAACAGAAATTCGTTGATGAGCATTGGCTGGTCCCAAGGACCTAATAACAGCAACCCGATACAGAGTCCTGGGCTCGCCCAACTTGCCATGATGGCGGAAGATCAGGACATGTCTCTGTCTGCCTTGCTAAAACTGCGCAATAAAGCTTGGGGTGGATCCCAAGTCTCTCTTACAAGCTCTCGTGATGGTTCTCCGTATGAACGGAATGGTGCTATCAGTCCCCTGAATCAGGAACTTGGTGCCTCTGGCCGAAAGAACTCGTCCTTTTCGCTCTATAGTCAGGAGTCAGCTTGCGCTGAAAGTGATGCGGGTAGCCCTACTTTGATAATGGCTATTCCGAATGTGTCCACAAATTCGATCCCATCACTTGCTATGTCACCCGGCTTGGCCACGTCTCCAGTTACCGCACCAGTCTTTTCTCCTCTAGCAGGCCCCACGACTTTTCCACCGTTATCTGAGGTCGAGGAACTCACTTCGCCGGAAGTCGGGCACAAACCAGCACAAGTCACAAATGAAAACATGATACCAACGGTGGGCCTCCCATCCAAACAGCGACCGGGTGCAGGACATAGGCACAAGGGAAGCGCTGATAGCATATCCTACGTGCAGGAACAGGATGGTGGTGAGAGTCGGTGGATTCTCGAACGACGGCGGACCGGAGAGACAAGCGAGATAGAGGTTCTCGAACGCGAAGTTGTGACAGGGGGTAGGATCTAAAGATTATATATTTCCAAGTATCAAGGGTCGATGAAACCTATTGAGCTAATAGCGGTTGATTTCATGACAGTATTAAGGTGTTTCTGTTCAGTCGCGGTCCTTGACCTTTGTCGAGGAGATACTATATATAACGTGCATGTCATCGGGGGCACAACCAGACGGTGTTCTGGGTTCGCTGATTTGGATATAGGCTTTGCATCGGATACGGGGTTTCGGATCTATACTTTTACATATACTGGTTCACCTTGTTGGTGATGCTAATAATGATAATCAAATACCGATATTACGATCATATAATTCTTATTCATTGTCTCATGAATTGAAATCGGTCTACGGGCATTCATCAACGATTTAAGTCATGCAAACCTGAGCTATATCATTATGTTAATAGGGCATAAGATTCCCTGATTCATGCCTATCCTAACAGGCTGTTCGCCTCGTTGCGCAGTGTTTTCAAAGCAGCATACATGAGCGACGGACCAATACTAATCCTAGCGACACCGATTTCTGCTAGTTGCTTAACACTGAGCCCATCAGGGGTCATCGTCGCCAGCACAGCCAGTCGGCCATCAAACTCTTTCACCATTCGCTCTATTTCGTCTCGAGAGACGCCACGCTGACCTCCCCATACAAAGACCGTCGTTGCGCCCGCAGCCAGATACCTCTTGCCACGCAAAATGGCTTCATCCAATGCCCATCCTTTGACCAAGACATCACAACGCGCATTGACAACGAAGTCGGGCACGCCTCTCTGCCGAGCAATCCTGAGGACGTGCTCGATACGTGACGAAGCCTCGTCGACGTCGTAAAGATTCCCGGTCGCCAGCTCGCAGTCTTCGAGATTGATACCAGCAACGCCAAGGTCTATGAGGGCGTTGATGGCGGTCTCGAGATCCGCGCCGTACGCGTCTTGGATGTCGACGGTCAGCGGTTTCTCGAACTCGGCCGCTACCTTTGCGATGCCGCGGACGGCCGCCAGGTTGAGGTCCAAGGTCAGCTCCTCGTCGCTGATCCCGGCCACGCGCGCGACTGAGAAGCTGGTCGTCGCGAGGGCTTCGCTCGTCGGGAGTTCGGCGATGGCACGCGCGCTGAGCACATCCCACACGTTGGGAAGGACAAGCGGTTTGTTAGCCCGCCGGTGAAGGGACTTGAAGGCCTTTGTGTTTGTGTTTTGTGTCGCCATTGTAAGTGCGTTGCTCGATGATCACCTCCTGGTATCGCCTTTGATTCCTTGCGAGAGATTATGATGAGGCAGGCGGCCGACGTTGATGAGACTACTCTAGCTTGCCTCTTTGGCTGTTGATTGTCGACCTACCATTAATCTATATATGCTCCTCGAGTTGCGGTCTTATTATTATCCTCTGCTAACATGCAGCCATTTCTTGATTACACAACTCGTTCCGGCGGAGGTGCTTTGTCATGACATTCATATGCACGCCCTATCTTCGACATGACATGATTTTCCATCTAGCAACGTTTACTTCCAAGGGATGCCATAGCGTCTGCGTGTACTTACTAATAATCTTTCATTCCGCATACCAAGGAGACAGGCGAATTCAACGTCGCAATAAGTGCTGAGTTAGCAGTCCACCAGGTTGTATCTCTCATTTGTGCTTTCGGGCACTATATTTTCTTTATACCCATTTGAGCTTATCATGCTACACTAGTTTCGAATCGAAGTATCAGTCTCTACCCACAATTTATATATACTCTCCCCCTATTTTCTAAGAACTTACCAACACTTTTATTTTTTAAATAGATTATATGTAAATAAATTATAACTAATATATTTTAAAGCTTTTTTTAGTGTTAAACGTTATAAAAATGCTTCGGAAAGCTTTAAAAAATATACTTAGCACTTTAAAAGCTTTAAAAATTATAAATTTACTACTAAATCTTAATAAACCGTATACTTACTTTTAACGCGTTTTTTATTTACTAAAATATAAATAGCAATACTAACCCGTTGTAACTACTACTAAAAGCACCTATTATATTGCTACTTATATTTATTTATTCTTTTTTGCTATTATTATTGCTGCCGCTTTTACTTACGCTTTTCTCTAGATTATATTGCTTATTTAAATCAATTTTACGTAGAAAAGGTCAGTTAAACTATTTTTATCTACAACCACTTAACTATACAAAATCTATATCTATTACTATATATTTTAATAACTCCGTTAACAAAAAAATCAAAATATTGCTACAAAAAATACTTCTAAAAAATAAAAACATACTTTTAAAGCTATTTTTATAGGCCTATTAAAAAAAGCAGCCTTTATAGGCCTATTAAACAAAAACTCCGGTAAATATAATATATTTGTTTATAAAGCTACTATTATTAGCTAAGCTACTAACGCTAAACAAAATAATAAATCAAAAGCTACGTTTAAATCTATTATACTAGCAAAAAAACATTAATACTATAATAGCTACATAAACAACCTATTATAATTAAATTTAATATTTTTTTTATAACTATAGCTACTAATATAAAAACCTCAAATATTTTTAATAGCTATAAATATAAACCTTTTAAAAACTTTAATAGCTAATATAAGCTTTTAAAAAACCTATTTAAAGCAGTTGCTTTTAATTTATATTTATTAAACTATTAAACAAACCTAGCTTTTTTCTATAAACCTTATTAAAACTATTCCTATTTAAAAATAAACCTTTAATTATTATTTATTTAATAATAAATAATAAAAAATTATAAATAATTTTTATTTAATAATGCGCTATTTTATAACTACTATTAATAAAACCGATTTATAAACTTATATTAATTAATATAAATATAATAGTAAAAAATATAAAATAATAACTATAATATAACAATATATTATAAATAATCTTTAAAATATATATACTTTTACTCTTTAATATATAAAAATTAAAACAAATGTTTAAACTATTAAATAAAACGCTATATTTATTATAATATTATATCCTACGCCTATTTAGCTGTTTAAATATTTTAATAATAATTAGATTATTAAATCGGTTAAAGTTATAAAACTTATTTTTTATAACGTTTTTATATATATATAAACTTTAAAAAATACTATAAAAAATAGGNTATTAATATTANTNATTANNATAAAAAAAAAAAAAAAAAAANTTAAAATAAATATTATATTATAATATATACTATTATATATTTTTTAATTTTTATAAAAACTNTTTTAAAACTATTAATTTTAATAAAGTTTTAAAAAGTTTTTTAACAGCTTAAATATTATAATACTAAAAAATTNTTATTAATATATAANTATTAAACTAAAGANTATANTATTTTATATTTATTTAGTATTTATTAAAAAACCTATTAAAACTTGCTAAAATTAATAGTTTTAAAACAGTTTTTATAAAAATTCTATTTAAATTTATAATATATTATTTTAACTTAAATAATAAAAAACTATAATATTATATATATTTTAAATAGTTTATTTTATTTTTTTTAATATTAATACTATATATATTTTACGATTTTATTTTTTAAAAAAGTTTTTTTTTAAAATACTAAGTTATATTTTTTAAAGCTTTTTAAAGCATTTTTATAAACGTTTAATACTAAAAAAGCTTTAAAATATATTAGTTATAATTTATTTATATATAATCTAATTTAAAAAATAAAAATATCGGTAAATTTCTAGAAAATAGGGGGAGAGTGTATGTAAATTGTGGGTGGAGACTAACACTTCGATTCGAAACTAGTGTAGGCATAGTGCTTTGCGGCTGAACAAATAGATACCCCATCTTTCTAGGCAGAGCGACAGAATTGCCTTGGCCTGCGAGACGACAATCACGTGAAATGCCCAGAATTGCAGCGTTATTCGGTTTAGTTATATAGGTACTCAAGGATATATGTATCGTCTCACTCCGCCCTTTTTTCGGGCTTACACGTTTGCACCTTTCTGGATCCAAATATCTTACCCTTATCTTCGCTCGTAACTAGTGGATGGGCTCGTGGCTTTCGCTCCCCCTTTTAACCTAGGTACAGCTGAAGATGACAAACGACAACTCACCCCGCCTGGAGCTGCCAGGCTTTGGCATGCCATTGACCCAACTTCCGGAGCTTGGTGAGAAGTACTTTATGCATGCGCTCGTAAGGAATTCTTTTGGACCATTTTCTTCTCGTTTTGGCAACTTGTAGAGCACGAGGTCTCCTTTTGGGCCAAGATAGTGTCCAGGAGCTTTCAATGCTCTCATAAGCCCACGTACCAAATGATGATAACTGACTCCGAGTGTTGTAGTGGGATGAGTGGCGTTTCGAGAGCACCGGACTCAAGCTTCGAGAGGTCCGCATGATGGAGTTCATGAATCAGATCACGGACAAACCCGATTGGGAGCGCAAAGTTTTTGAGGAGGCGATTGTGAACAAATGGCGTGAGGAGGCATTGGGGTCGCAAGCTCAGGAGATGAATCTCGATGGCGACGTATACATGACGGAGAAGATGTTTGATAATGTGAGGCACTCTATTTCTCGTTATATTACATCCCTACAGTGTCTTCGCCATAAGCCTTATCATGTTATGGCATGAGGTTAACAGTGCGATAGTGTATCAAGGAGCTTCGCGACAAAGTTCAAGAATACAAAGACACTGGATTGATCAGTATACTCGATGCCGAAGTCGAAGTAGTCAAATCAGACTCAGTCATCCCACAGTCTCTTTCGGACCTATTGAAAGCCGCGGTGAAGCCGTTGGAGAATGTGCCAGACCACAAGAAAGATTGGCATCCTGGAACCGACCATAAGGTGCTGGACCTGCTACATCCATCATTATTTCCGATGGTTTATGGGACCTCGCGTGTCTTGCCATACGGGAAGGTTCCGCTTCGTGACTGCGTCAAGTTCAGTGGTAATGGCGAGACATATACCTTGCCGAACGGGCTTACGAGATCGCAGACGGCAGGAGAACCGTCTCTACTAGGTGGGACGCAGTGGCTCCCGAGTGACATTGCTTGGACCCCATCAGGCGGTACGCGGATTACTAGTTACGTCAATAACTTGCATCCGGAGGATCATGCCGAATTATACACGGTACTTGAGCAGTTTGTAACTGCCGCCGTGCCCCTTTGGGAACGCTGCTTGTACACCCACGCCCGTAATAACGATGTCAGTACGTATTCCGAAGTCATTAATCGCCCGATCTAGCAGAGCCTTTTACCTCCATATACCGTATGCTCTTACATTCGACCGAAACCCCTAAAAATGTGTTAAATGTTTACTGTATGTGGTGATCTCTAACTCATGATTCTTCTAGTGAAGCCACGGATCACCCAAACGCCCCTCGGCGACGAGGAGGATTTCTACATCCCTGAGAGCGTGGTTTATGATCGTCCTCCTCTTCAAGAAGGCGAAGACGAGGAGGATTACTTGTGGACATCTGAGTATCACTACTGGAAAACCACTCGCCGTATCTTGACGTGGCCAGAACCAGATGACTACGATCCGGGTCGCGCGCGCTCCGCAGACATGCGTCCCAACCTTCGAGCTATGTTTCCCAACGGGTTGCAAGTAATCTTCAAGCTCGCCAACATCCATCTCTCACCATCAGACCCCGACTACCTGGGCGGTTCTTTACACGTTGAAGGCGCTCTTAACGATCGTATTGTAGCGACAGCGCTCTACTATTATGATTGCGACAATATTACCGAGAGCGTCCTGGCACTACACCACCCTGTTGATTCCGAGGAGTTACGTATGATTCCCCCGCAGAGTGAATTCGAGTCTCTAGAACGCTGGTTAGGGATTTCAACCGACGACCCTTCATTACAGCGACTTGGGAGGGTTGTCACTCGACAAGGGCGGCTCCTCGCCTTCCCCAACGTGCTGGCGCATCAGGTAAAACCGTTCAAGCTCCTCGACAACACCCGACCGGGTCACAGAAAGATTCTAGCCATGTTTCTAGTAGACCCGCACATCCGCGTCTTATCGACGTCGGTTGTGCCGCCGCAGCGCAAGGATTGGTGGGCTCGCGAGATCCGGAAGATCGGACCACTGGGCACATTGCCCACGGAGATCTTTGACCTGATTGTCGAATTCGTTGACGGCTTCCCCATGAGCTGGGAGGATGCACTTGCAACTCGAGAGACTTTGATGCGTGAACGGAGCTGGGTCAAGGAGGCATTTGACCAACGGATGGAGGAAGTAAGTTTGCCGTTTCTCTTCCTGATGTCTTTCGATTTAGTTGGTAGGAACTAACGTGTCAAATCCATAGAACACTTATAATTTCTGTGAGCATTAGCAGGCCGGGCTAGTTGCCTTACTATTACGACGTTACCTTCTCAGTTAACAAGGAACAAAAAACAAAAAAAGGAAACTACAAACACAATTGTAGTACAACGGACAAGCGCCCTTCGTTCAGCCTCTCTACGTAGTTCACCAGAAGCCTGTAGAACAATGAAGTACTTCTACAAGAACCCAGGTATTCTTTGTTAATAGTCCGGCATCAAGTAATATTCTTGCTTTATATAATCGCTTTTTGTGTTTACTTTGCATAAAACCACTGCTATTGCCGCATCCTAGCCAGGCAATAATAGAAGCCGCAACTATCACTACAGATAATTAACCAACACCGCATAACCTGTCATCCTGACGAGCCCCCTGTCAAGAGCTGTACCAAGGTCGAAAAATGTGTATACTCAATTACAACGGCTTTTTAGTAAGTAATTCTCAGAACCCTGTTCTTCTTGTTTTTGGTAGTTTCTAGGTTATAGACTTTCCTTTTTGGCTAAGACTGTATTTGAAGCTTCTGAACCCCTCTCAAGTCACGCACCGAATAGCAATAACTAACCACGAGTCTTCTAGTGCGGGCACCCTGCACCTAGGGGCACACCACGAATTTTACCACTCTTCTGCCGACGGCAAAATAGACTCCTTCATGAGCCTCTGTGTAGACCAATAAAGTTCAACCTCAAGCTTATCGAGGCAAGATTTTGCGATGTATGCTTCGAATCCATGACTGAGGCTAGAGATGCCTGGACTGCTTGCAAAAAGGAGTGGCGAAAGACGAATTACTTACCGGAACCAAGTATTCGAGAGTTAGAGATCGACAGAACACGCGCTCTAACTGAATTAGTCACATATGGCATTCAAGAAGGCCCCTCACATACTGAGAACCTCGACATTGTTGCTGTAAATGAGTATTTTATGCATGAAGCGGCCGATGGTCTAGCCCTCCGTATTAGGCACTGCTACAATGGATATAATAATACTGTCGCCTTATTTCGAAAGCTTGGTTTCGTGAAGGAAGAGGAGTTTGAAGAGGCCGAGCAGAAGAAAAAAGAGATCGAGAAAAAATACGCAGGTCAAACCAAGGAGATGTGCTTGCAGGTGGCTTACCTCGGCGATGGATTGCGTACTATACACATATCACGGCAACCAGATATCCCGTTATGGGACCCCAAGGGGAACCCCGAGTTCGATATGATTATTCAACAGGAGGATTTCTGATGTCAGTCTCCTCTAAGTTAAGGCAATGGAAGAGTGATGTAACTTCCAACGGCAATGAAGAGTTACAGATCCCTGGATCTCCGCTCTGAAATTTCGCGGGAAATCTAATCAAAGCTGCCTACCCCCTTAGTGCAAAATATGCAGTAATGAATAATCACCACAACGAAGTTTCTGTTCCTCGTTCCTGTTCTTAATGATCATAGCGGATAACAACCATTTCACTACTACTTTTATTTCACATGACGTCTGGGGGGTGTGTACGAAAGTGATAATTACTGCTGGCTCTTCGTAAAATTAAGCTGCGTAACGGGCTTCTCCAAAGTAGAAGCCATGTAAGAATAACCCACTATATGAAGTAGACAGCTTATGACTAAAATCATGAGACTGTTGTGATACGGTGTCCCCTAGTGCCTTAGGATATAGAAACCCAGTACTAGATTTTGTAGGCATTTTAAATCGATCTACTGGTTTAATATACCCCTTATCGCTTAATTGTAAGAGCATTATAAACCAACGTCTTATTATATTTGCTTAAATCTTATATACTATAAATATTTATTTTATTGTTTATTATAGTAAATTATATATATAAATATTTTATAAAAAGTTTTTAATATATTAGTAAAATAATATTTAAAAAAATTAAAAACGTTTAAAAATATTAAATTATATAAAAACAATAAAAGTTTATAATTAATTAAAATATTTTTATAAAGTTATAAATATAATATTTAGTATTAAAATATTAAAAATTAAATTAATAATAACTAAAATAATTATTTAAAAAAAATAATATAACAACTTAAAAATAAATGCTTATTAACTAAAAAACAGTTGCTTAAAAAATAAATATTTTTATACTATTATTTATTCTACTATATTTATATATATAAATATATAGCTTTTGGACTATAAACCCTAGCACTTAGTTCTAATACAACTTAGTCCTTAGAATAGATTTTTAGCCTAGTATAATAATTGTACTAAATTATAGGTTACCTCTAAAGAAGGGATTTGCAGGCATATCTATAGGCTGGTTATTAGATATATATATATCTGTCGTTTGTTTCAAAGGAGATATCGTAGTATAAAGGGTATAGAATCTGCTCAACATCACAATGATACGGTTGTTTTTAATACAGATAAACTTGTATGTGATCCTCTAATCTACATGTACATATGAGATAACTGAAGGACGAGAACCCTGTTCTCGATAGTAGCCGAGCAGCGAAATAACGGTGAAATTAAAATACAGTAACAAGCAAACGAAGAATAAGCCAAGCCTAAACATTCCATGCTGGTATCCAATGTTCCATCCAGACCCCTTGAACTGCATCTACATTAGCGAGAGCTTTAGACACCTCGAGCGTATGCTTAGTGCCGAGGACTGGCATTCGTGCCTCGGGTGGCGCAATCATAGACTTGTAAAAGGGGAGAATTTTGAGGGCGGGTAATTTCTGAACATCATAATCCTTGCTGGCTTGCTGTTGCAACTTATGAACCCATTCGTGGAAGGGTACCAAACCAACATTGCTGCCAAGGACGTGGCACGTAGCAGGCAACAAGGCCCCCCAGGAGGTTTTATTGGGGTTAGCAATATGGTAGACCTGGCAGTGACTGTCATGATTTCTGTGAAGCTCATGATCCAGCACATCCATGAAGACTTGTGCTACGATATCGATAGGGACCCAGTCGATTAAGTCGCCAGTTCCAAGTGACTTCGGGAGCACACCAAGAGTTTTGCTTGTTTTGACGAGCATCGGCAGCCAATCCGAAGCACTCCATGTGCCGGGCGAAACGATTGGTCCCGATATCTGGCCAACCCGAACGATAGACACAGACAAGTCCGCAGACGCGGCGAATTTCTCAAGTATCTGTTCCGCCGTGTGTTTGGATTGGGAATAGCCACTATTGCCCACAACAGAGTAGTCGGTGTGGACCTTCTCTGGTACCTCTCCAAGGCTCGTGTCCCAGTTCATGACACTAGCAATCGAAGAAACGAAGATAAGCCTCGCCCGACGTTGAGAACGAGCGGCAAGTTCCGCCAAGTGGCGGACGCCAGCAATGTGGGTCTCGAATGATGTGAGATGTTGATTGAAGTCGACATTCCAAGCATTGTGAATGATGGCATCAGCATTAGTACGAATATCAGATAGGTGACTTGGTCGGAGGCCCAAGTCACTGCGGGATAGATCAATCTGGAAAAAAGTCGACAGCTGTTTTCCCAGGGTTGAATGGTAATCCCCGTCTCTTGCTTGCGATCTCCTGATTCCCCTTTCCGTTTTCTCCACGGTGAAGGCAGATAATTCTGTCTATGGAAGGTTCATGTATGAGGGATTCAAGCAAGTAACAACCCAATGAGCCTGTAGCACCAGTAAGGACTACTGTCTTGGCACGACCGGGGAGAGCCTGGTGTAAATCCGCAGTGTACTTTTCAAGCAGGTTTTCTACGCTAACTCTCTCTAGCCTGCGCGATTCGATCGGTCTTAACGACTGCGCTGGGGAGTTCACGACAGGGAGTTCTTCCATATCAAAACGCGAATGGATGGCTTTTGCTATACCCTGGATCGAAGGATTCTCGTATAGTAATTTGATAGCAGCTTCCTGATCTTGCGGCCATAAGCTCGAGGTCTCCTTGAGTTGATCGGCCAGCTCCGTAGCTTGGAGGGAGTCCATTCCCAAGTCGAAAAGGTCATCCTTGTCCGAAGCAGGGTGGGTGTTACACACAGTGGCAACGAGTTCTCGTATTTTGTCAGATGAAAGGGTGTTTTCAGACCTCGGGACAACCTTCTTATTAGCGATGGGGGTGGTTGGTTTCAGCTTGCCGAGTGAGGGTTCTGGCTGAGTGGAAACTGGGGTATTGACTCCTTCCGCGTCAACGTGGATCGTCAAGGATGGCCCTGCTCTTGGTAGATAGTGCGGACTAGCCTTAGAGCTAGCGTAAAGTTCGTTCAGCTCGACCTCAAAGTTTTTAATGGTAGCTTTGCGTTGCAAGGTACCCTTTGCCGCCCGAGAGAAGGGTTTTTGCGATGGGGTAATCAAGATCAGAGGCCTGGTGATTCTTGAGTGCGCAGACGAAATCTTATTGGCCCTCTCGACAAAAGGCCATAACGCTTCAGCGATATCAATATCAGAGGTTGCCAGTGCAGTGTCTGGATCTTTTTCGACTAGCACCGAGGCCTGGAATCTGCCCTCGCCAGATACAATCACGTCTTTAACATAATGACATGACCTTAGTATCTCTTCCATGGGTATGGGGTTGAATTTCTCGCCGTTCGATAGAACAACACTAGAACACTCAGGGTCAGTTATCGCCACTTAGAGCCTAGCTTAAGAGGATTTTAGAGCATGTGGGCACTATCTTGGCCCGACAAGCAAATTTAATGATCTTAAAGCAAGAACAAGGTTCCGGAAGTTCCTTACAGATCATCCATGCGGCCTCTGTGTGTCCACAAATTTTCTTTCTTGGGGTGTCTCGAGATAAGATCTGGGAAAATTAACAGTGAGAAATGCACTTCGGACACTTCGTAGGATAGAGCGCAGGAAGAAAAAGGGGGGGGGGACGCAGGGTGGACAGTTTGTTAGTCCAGATACTATCAAAGGGACAGGAAGACGTTGGCTATATGTGTCGCTTACCTCCAGGTGCATACTCTGTCAAATCCGGAAAAATTCTGAAGCAGGCCTGTATTGATTCATACTTCGGATTCCTTTCGAATGTCATCGTATAGAGGTCGTCATGGTGGTGCTTGGCGACGAAACCCGATGCTGGATGAAACTCGAAATATGGCCAATCCTCTGGATCCATGACAAACCTCGGCGGCGCGCTCGCTTCCGTGAATCCGATGAAGTTGTGAAGTGTAGTGGTGCGAGAAAGCTTGTCACCTGCGGATTTCGAAAGGGCCCCACCGCCATATGCTACGAAATCCAGTTTGCTTATCTTTTCGAGGTTTGAGGGTGATTTTGACAAGTCTTCTAGAATTGATGGCGGATAAAAACCACCCTTGACTCTTCCTGATATCATGCCTTTAGCAGCTGTATCGCTTGTCAATGGTCTTTTCGCAGGCCCGTAAACGACCGTGGACCCATAATAGACAGGCAGGAATAAGGCAAACCATATTCCTGCAGACTATTGCCTTCGTCAGTGGCCGAGTTCAACGTGTTGCTGGCAATTGACTTACGTGAAATAATGGCATGCCTAGAAAATACCGCCGGTTTGCGAAAAGTCGCCACCACAGCTTATGAGAAGGGTCATCAAGTGATTGATGAGCGTCGTCTGTGGTAGTACTCTCAATCGAGAAACTTATAGGTTTCGGTGGCCCTAGACATATGAGCCATGAAGTGAAAATTGAATATGAATAGGTTCACTCACCGGTAGATCCGGAGGTATGTAAGATCATAAATTTGTTCTTACGAATCTCGGAATAAGATTTGGTGAATGGATAGACTGCTACCTCGGTGTCTTCCAGAATTTCCGAAAGTTCTGGGACGATTGCGAAAAAGAGGTCAAGGCTGTCTTCGTCCTGAAGTTCTTCGATGTGTCTAGTATGGCTCCTAGCACAGAGCATTGTCTTGGTATTTGAGCGCTGTAGAAGCTCGACTTGATACTCTTTGCTATTGCGGGGTGACGGGAGCATCATCTACAGATACTATGAGGTTCTGATAATACTACGTTTTAAACAATCAACATACCTGATAGCCGCACTTTATTGCTGCCACGAGAAAGATGGGATATCGAAGATCGTTTGGTCCTATGTAAGAGAATACCTCTGATGTATTCGCCAGGCCAAGGCTCTCGGATAGCCACCAGCTAGCTCGATTGATAGCGTTGGCGATGGCATGATAAGTAACATCAATGTATCCATCGCTAAGGTCCTCGGAAATGGGAATCGAAGCAAAGACTCTCAGTGGCTCGTTCTTAGCCACATTGTCAATGATATCAGGGACTGACCTCTGGCCATAGTTTGGAATATGGCCGTTGAGGTAAGGCATATTGAAAATCTTCACAAAAGAGCGCCCTGTTCAAATGTGTAAAGTGGAAAAAAACAGATACAAGGGATATGAACTAAGTCAGAAGCAAAGAGGTTGAAGCTATCTAACCTACCGCACCAGATGGTCAGTAGACGTACTTGTAGGCTTACGCAAAATGATTGTAAGAATGCAAATTAATAGGCGAAAGAACAATTTCGATGTTCTCTCACACTACGTACCAATTTACGATTGTCAATTCTAGCAACCCAGTTTGATACCCAGGTCCGGCTCACAGTCAGATGCTAAGTGCAGCGTTCTATCTACGTAAGCAATGGCCAAATTTAGCGTAAGGGCTCGCCGTTGTGGCGCTAGGTACTTATTGATCGCCACCATGGTCACTCGGTCAAACATGGTGAGATCCTTAAATCCTGCTGGGTATTTTCTTCGACGGTGTCGTAATAATTAATCGCTACCTATGCCCAGTTCAAGACCAGCGCCCGCCACGGCGCTACCTAATCAGCAGCTTAAAACAGTGCGGCTTACTCCACGCATAATCGCTAATCATTTCTGGGGAACCAATGAGGCTACTGGAGTGTTACATATAGGAACCCTTAACAGGGGGGTATATCAGTACAGTCCTAATAAAGTGGCTCTCCCTGGACACCGCTATTGCAAGGGTGCCACGTTCAAACTGCGTCGTACATGCATACAAGCAATTTGTCACGTTTCTTATTGACTAGAATCTGACGATTTACTGTTGGTATAGTTACTGTTAACTACTGACTCCATGGTTACAATGCCAGTGGTACCTAGGAAGAGGCTCTCTCCCCATTTGGTTAAGCTCGGCGGCCTCTTACGTGATCAAGTTGTTAGTTGCTGTTGGTTTATTTTAAGCGGCGCCAAGATGCCGTCGGAACTGCTAGGTAATCTACGTTTCCAGGCTCCCCCACTTTCTGATATTACCAAAGTCGGTAGTTGAATGTGGGTGGGGTTATTAGGCTATACAGTCTTCAAGGGTGTTACGAATTCGGCAGTATCTACGTAGGACTTTGCTGAAATCTTGTAGCACATTGACGTATTTTCCATTTTAAGATCCCATGATATTCCCAACTTCTTTTTCGGGCAATGATATAAGCATGGACATAATACTGTCACCTTCAACGAGGTGGGCCATTAGTTAGCGTGCCAAGGGTACGGCGATATGGTGGCCCGTTTTTACTGTCATGGCAGTGCCAAGATGCGAAGGGGGAGCGCCCACTCAAGTCGAGATGTGTGCAAATTGCCAGCCCACACCTGGATAAATCATTGACTTTGTGTTTGATTTAATTCTACCGGCGGTAAACTCCGCAACATGCCTATCCTAAAAAAGGCAGGATGTACGCGGATAGACATAGAGAGAGACCCTACACCAAGTAGTGTTAAGTCTCCGCACTATAATAATTATCTTCAGCGACTCTGGAAATCATGTACAGTACTGGTACCTAGCCCCTAAGCTGCGTTCATCAGTCGTTTCCCTCTAATAATAGTAATGTCAAACAACCAAACGTTAGGATAAGCCACAGAGTTTTTTCCCTGTCATTGTCGCCGTCGTAGTTCGCTCGCTCCGAACCAACTGAACGCGTGTTACCAACTGATCATGTTGTGTAGTAAGACACAGGGGGATGTACATTTGTACTTTACGTTACGGAATACGGCATGACATGGTAAAGTTTCGTTCTCATGACCTATATCAAGTATTATGTAAGTAAAACGATATTTGGCTAGCGAGTCTCGACATCTGTCTCTGCAGATAAATGGTGCAAAAACTTCCACGTCCGTTTCGAGCAAGAAAGATCGACGGAGCCTCAATATATTCCTTCTTTTCTACGCAAGACCTTTTTCCTTTCGTAGAATACTTCGATTTTATTCGATTCCTCTAATCTTCGATATGTCCGTTGCTTCGATTCAGATCCCAACTCCAATCTCACCCCACCTCGATCAAGTGGTGGGTGACCAATCAAGCAGGCTTCATTTATCGCCCGTTAGGAAGCAGGAGAATGGTCCAAGCCGTCCTTTCGGCGATTCATCGCCGCAACAGCCCAATGGCGATATAAAGGCCAAACAAAGTGTCCAAGTCATCGATCCTGAACCTGATATCAAGCCACTCGCATTGGTTCGCTCTCCACCAAAGTCGATCAGTGAGCGGGCTAAGGCTGCTGCTATTGTACTGAACCGCTACCGCATTGAGTACAAGAACGACTGGGATTTCCCCGAATCGATTCTTCATGCACAAGGCCAAATTCAGAAAGCTCTCGAGCGAGAGGTACCAATTGAACTTGTAATTCCCGCATTTCCCTTTAAGTCTTCGAATCGCTCGAAGAAGGTTCTAGGGCCTCTTCCAGATGAAGCCGAACGACTTTCGCTTTTACATCTCAATGGGCTCTGTTTGGCGATAAAGGATGCAGCGGATTCCGATGCATTCTTGACAATTGTTTCTGATGGAATCACATACAATGGTAGAGTTGCTCTGTCTATTTGTGATAGCTATTGCTAACCTTTTCCCAGATATACTTGGTGTCTCAGACGAGGAAGTATGGCGTTACGGCCAAGAGTTGAGGAAAATGGCAGAGCAAAACGATTGTCGTTATATACGATTTTCACGCATCTGTGACCTTGTTAATGCTGGACACGAATCTGACAAGCTGGATGAGGTGCTTTACCTTGCCAGGGTATCTGAATATCGCAAACTACTCGAGGCGAACACCCCTAGTGGATTCGATGTGTTGAATGCCATTACTAATGATGCGGACATCTCAAAGACATACAAGGGCTACAAAAAGTTTTGATGAGCGAGCGAGATGATCGTGCCAACCGCTCTCGCTCTCAGACTGAGAGAGAAAATAGTAGTATTGCCAAGGCAATGATAGTCAGAGGAAAGGTGAGTAGAAACCCAAGACCACTCCAGGACCGTTCTAGCTAAACCATACAAAGGCATTTGCCGAGACCGTGAAGTTCAAGTACCCAGATTTTGTTCGTCTCTCGATCCACCCCTCAAATGACACATCGAAGGTGTCGATCACCATGCTGCCTCAGGACAACGGAACTGTTATGACACCCTGGCACGGTGCGTGGTGAGTAATTCTCAGAATCACCTTCTTCCTGTTTTGGCCACTTTTAGAGTACAGGCTTTCTTTCTTGGGCCAAGCCAGTGCCTGGAAGCTTATAAAACCCTCACAAGCCACGCTTGAAATAGCAATAACTGACTCCGAGTTCTCTAGTGTGCGAGGGGCAGACGGACGTGTCTCAATGTCACACGCAATTTTGGTCCCAGCAATGACGCACGATATTGTCTTCGTTGATGGGCGCCCAAGCTATTTCCGCGAACGATCAGACGTCTTCAACTGGCCTTCTATGGAGCTCACATTTGAGTTCCTTTATCCTTGTGGAATGATAATTCGACCAGCCAATCCAACCTCTGTCTACCCACTATCTATGGTGGACATGCAGAAGGTTCGCACGCTCGCCTTGACTTGCTCTCCTGTGGCCCTAAGAGGGTTTTCTAATACTAAAGATCGCCGCATGTTCATTGCCAAGGCACATGACCTTGGTCCAGTTTTACCATGGAAATCAGGGGTCATTCAGGAAGTGAAAGATGAGTCGAACGATGACCCTCAAAGCAACAGTGGTAAGTCATACTCTGGACCACTCTGTTCTCCTTGTATTCTATATCAGATTGCAAGTGGTCTACTTTCTAGCTAAGGGCGAAAGCGTCTTTTTATGTTCTTTAAAGATCTTCCACCTTGGTAGATACTTCCATCGATCTCAAACCATTGTCACTAACTCTGAGCGTTGCAGTGGTGTCGGCCGAGGCAATGCCCATGCATTATGACGGCATGTTCAAGATTATTACGGTCAAGGATGAGAAAACTGGCAGGGAGAAGAAAGTATCGGATACCCCTCACTTCCAATATTTCGTCTCACAATCTGCGGCTCAGCCCGGGGACGGCTATACGCTTTTCGCATCTTCGGATCTTTTTGCCCGTTACCTACCCCAGGCCTACAATATTAACAAGCTTGAAAAGATCAAGTGGACGTGTCGCAGTCACGGCTTCTTTCATCACATAATGGAAGATATCCCACTGGTTATTCGACACCCAAGCCGAAACTCACCATGCATTCGCTGGCATCAGCCCTGGCCAAGATGGCGAACTGCTTATGGTTTCGCGGATATCAGTATCGACAACGGATCTCAGAGTTTGATCCCGCTAGTTGACAGCTTGCTATTTGATTATCGAGTGTGCCTTCGCTACTCGTGGCAGGAAGGAGATATTCTTGTTTCAGACAACTTCGCGGTAAGCAATTCTCTGAACCATTTTCTTCTTATTTTAGCCACTTTCAGAGCGCAAAATTTACTTTCTTAAGCCTAGATGGTGTCCAGCTGGCTTCTAAAACCCTCATAAATCACGATCCAAATAGCGATAACTGACTCCGAGTACAGATGCTGCATACGAGAACTTCATTCAGTACCGACCGCCCGAGGGAGCTATGGAGGATTCACACTGCATAAGTACCTAGGCACATAAGACATTTTTCAAATCGGTGTTAAGTGGGAGGCATCTGTTTTTCTTTTTCTGTGTTCAGTAACGAGGGCCACTTCTATAGTTTATATTTGTTCTTTCCTATGTTTTGCATCAGCTGAGCAATGGAAAACACTACGATCACACACCCAAGTATCTCTTTCCTTTTCATAATAATAAGCATGAACCAACCTTCGACCTAAGAGTATCCCGCGCAAAATAGGTCAACTTAACAGCCAGTCTCAAGTTCTCGCAGCCATATTTTTACACCTACCTTCTCCCTTCCGAACCTACACCTAACCATTTTGACCTTCGCGGTTCCTTTGCAGGTTATGTAGCCTTGATCATAACACGCAGAAACTAGGGCAAGAGCTTTGACACTAATGCAGTCTTGATCATTGAAGGTAGGTGCTAAGGCATTCATCGCATCCCGTTCAACAGATCCATATACGTTGAGGAAATTGCCGAGGACCTTGCCTTCATCTACCTAGGTACCTAGTTAGTTACCTTGATCTACTACTACCTCGCAACACTCTCTGCATGTAAACTTCAACTCTTCCAAATCACTTACTACCTACTTACTTACTACATACTTACCCACCTCTCGCACCACTTCTCTCACCACTTCTCCCACCACCTCTCTCTTGTGTCATTATCCGCCGCATCCAACACTGTCGGCCAACCCTGCCTCCTAACGCCCCGTGGCTCCTGGTTCTGGTGCCGGAAATGTCCTACCTGCTCCCACCTCGACCGCTATTACCGCATCGACGGCCACTGTCCCCAATCGGCACCCACAGCAGCACCAGCCAGCGTACACCACAAGCAAAGCAAAGCAAAAAACGCGCTTTACTTGGCTTTGCTTAACTTGAGCTAATAAATCAGCTTTTTTTTTGCTTAAAGCAAATCTTTTATTTAACTTAACTAATTAATTAATAAATAAATTAAGTAAGTAAAGGGTATAGTAAAGGGTATAAAATTAAAAAAAGACGCAAATAAAGCAAACAAAGCGTTTGGAGCGGTATATAGGGCCGTAGCATAGGCCGTAGCATATATAGCGTATATAGCGGAAGCTATCGATAAAAACAGTACAATATAAACTACAATATAAGTTTCTTATTAAATATACCCTATAAAAAATCTAGAAAAATTAGCAAAATTATTTACAAATATTTACAAATAATTACAAGCAATAAAAAATATTTGCTTTGCTTAAGCAAAGAATTTAAAATCGTTGCTTTGTTTTGCTTGGTCAAATTACTTACAAGTTAAGTCAAGTATTACTTAGCTTGTGGTGTACGCTGTCCATAAACAAGACATGACCAGCATCCTCGACTACTTGGAGTTCCACTACCGGGGCCTTTCCTTTCCTGCTCCTCAGCGATTTTATTCTCTGCCCCATTTCAATCCCTTTCCTAAGCTCCTCCATATCTTGGCGCAAGTTATCATATTGACCGACCAGGAGCAGTGCTGAGCCAACACCATCGCCTGCCTTAGCAGCAATGCGTCTCAGGTCGAAACTTGGATCTCGAAGTGCGAAACAGCAAGTCTCGAATCCGTCGAGGCTAGTGGTTTCCATGGATTCCTGTACGTTGTCCCATAGGGAGGTATTATGCTGTAATCTATTAAGAAACCAGCGATTCATCGTTTGCTCAATTGTTGAATCTAGATTACCCGCCGCGCGCGCGGCAGCCACACGCTGGCCAAAGATGTCGGGTGTACCCGCATTGATGGGGGAATATGGCAAAACGCTACACACTACGAGCCTTTCTATAATTCCGGGATACCTAGCGGCGAAGGTGGTGGCCGTTGCGCCGCCGAAGCTCACACCAATCCAAGCGTGTAAATTCTTAATGTCAAGGTGGCCCAGAAGGGCGTGGACATCATCAGCTACAGTATCGAAGGTCGTACTAGATAGATCCGTCGGCACTTCGGAATTTCCATGGCCTGGGGCGTCGTATCGGAGGACATTATACCCCAGCTTTGCGAGATATTCCGTCATGTGGCCCCATATGGCCAGAGATGCGCAGAGTGGATTTGATAGCAGAATCCAGCGGTTTCGATGGAGAGGGTTTACCTCATAGACAGCATATGAAAGCGAGCGCCCTGATGGGAGTTGAAACGAGGATCCGTGAGTTGTCATATCTTATTGCTTTAATGACTGTTGAAATGCTTGCAGTCAATCAGCTAATATTGATGCTTTTAAGAGCAAGCAAGTACCTCGCTCTAACCTTATTTATGCTTCTATATTAAGCTGCAGTTAGTTTCCTCTCGTTATCTCAAGCTTTGTACTTTGGCCCCTTTATGAGTAGCTAAAGCTCTTGTCACCTCTCGCCATCCAGGGGCCTTGAGTAGCCTATGATACGGCCTTTATGTAACAAGGGCTTTCTATCAAAGGCTTGGGTATTCAAATTCCAATAATCCTCTATGCAACCAAGGGGTCTATGCAGAACCCTGGTTCCCCTTTTACAGGGCGGGCGAACTGCGGTGTTTATACTTGAATAGCCTAACCTAAATCGCCGGCTATACCTATCTCACCTTTTCCTGTCTTAAATAATTAAGTAGTTAGCGGAACGACAAGTGATCTAATCTAATACTTATTTGTATCGTCAGGTAGAGCGTGCTCTAAGAGCTTCCACGGGTCAAGACAGCGATAAGAAGTCTCTTTATCAACCGTCTTCACAAATTCTGAATGCATCCCTTCAAATGAAAACAAGGTCATCGACTTTTTTACCCTACCTAAATGAGGATTGTTATGCATGCAGCTAGTCTATTAGAGTCAACACAGGGTTCTCAGCACAACACCTCAACTAAGGCGATTTGTCACCATATAATTAGGGTGCGGCGATATCTCAGATTTTATTAGTATCCAGCGACGTTAATCCGAGAAGGCAATTATGGCAATTTCAGTTGAAGGCTGCTCTATCAATTCTTTGTACCTGATGTGTTTCTTATGGAGCATTTCATGTGAGGCATCTAAGTGGCTGGTCTGGGGCAGTGCATGCATGTGGCCAATCCGGGAGATGATCTGTCGCGCCAGTGCATACCCGGGCTCAGGTTGCTCTCATCTACAACTTCGTAATGATCTAGCATTTATCGAGAAAAGATTCCGCGGTCTTCAGTATTATGTTGTGCTCCGTCTGCGCTGGTTTCAATGTGCGAGAGCTACTCCTGAAGGCTCATGCGCAATCTCCAAGGCCCTACGGCGACGATCCATCATCGCCACCGTCGGTACAGAATTTTCGCCCCGGGATCACTCACTTCTTTAAGCAACGCACAGGCCTTCTTAGGCTTCGATCATCGGCCAGTAACTGCGAGCTATGCCATTGCATTTGGGAGGCCTATGTCCGCAACAATTCCCCAAACGACTGTACGGATTATGCTTTAGGTAGAGGCGTCAACTCTCGACAGATATTCATCGGCACAGCGGCCTGGGACGCTACACTGCATGGTCTGCCTCATCTTGCTGTTGCGCAGGATGGAGACCGTGGAGCAATACACGTTCTAGCTAATTTCGAAGTATGTGCTTTGAGAGGTTAGTAGCCTGATCGAATTCAAGGTTGTGAACTTATATCAACGTGACTAGGCCGTGAGTTTATAGATCATCAAGAGCTACTTGCCAGATCCATATACGGCAACTCAGGATCACCGCAATGTTTACGACTTGCTGGTGAGTTGCTCGAGAATTGTCTCAATAATCATAAGTCGTGTTCTTCTCACAATGCCCAATCATCGGAATTTCCTACGAGACTTATCGACACAGGGAGTGTGAACCCGAAGTTAGTTAATGGTGACGGACGGCGAGGAGTATACGCTGCGCTTTCATACTGTTGGGGAGGCGAGACGGCTTTCACACTCACGTCTACAACAGAGCAATCGTTTCGTGCCGGCAAACCTCTGGACCAATTTCCCGCCACGTTGCGCGACGCTATCACAATTACTAGAGCTTTAGGAATTAGATATATCTGGATCGATGCATTATGCATCTTCCAGGACTCCGATCAATATTGGGCGCAAGAGGCGGGTAGAATGCGTACCGTGTACCAGGGCGCGGTTGTCACGCTGGCTGCTGCATGTGCATCCGATACCCAGGAAGGGATCCTGCGAGAGCGTCTCAGAAGCTGGCCGCAGCATCCGTACCGCAGAAATTTATCGCTGTAAGGGGTATATACAAAAGCTCCGTAGACAACCTACTCCGTTGTGGCGACGACGATTGCTGACATTGCTCCGAAGCTTGAATATACCCCTTGCCATAATTTTCCCTACGCTTTCCCTTTCTAATGCTCTTGAGGCGAAGGCGCCACGAATATTCGGGAGTTTATTCTCTTGGGAACCGATTACCCTTCAAGGCTCGTTCGATCATCCAGGGAATTACATGGGGTTATCACATTTTGACTTCTGGATTCAGATCATCCAAAACTATACTTCCCGCCACCTCTCCAAGTCAACAGACGCTCTTCCTGCATTATCCGGACTTGCCAGCGAGTTTCATCGAGCTACGGGTGACACATATCTCGCTGGACTCTGGAAGTCGAATATCATAGAAGGTCTCAGCTGGGTAAGCAGAATCTCCGCTTCGGGTGTTTTGTCTTATCAATTTGTCACATTTCTGTTTCTTGCTGTATCTCATTGAAGTTGTATGTTCCGTTAAGTCTAATATATAAAGCCATAGGGCAGATCACGGCTAGAGACTAAGCCGATGGCACAGGCGCTAGTGAATGATCTGGCTCCATCGTGGAGTTGGGCCAGTGTTCTCGGTTCGAAGGTATTTTTTGGAACCAGCAGTCAATTTGATCGTGTCATACGTTTCGCTAAAGTCCTGGACAGCACCATTCATAACTTCACCCCTGACCCTTTTGGGCAGTAAACAAAGGAAGTATCACGCTTCATGCTCCGTTTTTAGATATAGGTACCGATGATTTCGTTGCCGCGCCGCGTCAACCATCATCGATCTATCCCAACCTGCGGGCCCAGTTGCACGAGGTCACGCGGAGCGTAGACGAATACCCACAGAAGCATAGAGGATATAGTGGACAATGATATGCTATCCTACAATTATTCAAGAAATGGCGAGGGAATGAATACTCTCGGCAGGCCTCGAAACATATATATTTCCTTCTTCTTGAGAGCATGGAAAATGACTCCGGCTACTGGAGGCGCATAGGTTGTTTTCCACTGACAGAAGAAGCACAAGCCCTAAAACGCCCAGCAACTAGACATGAAGTAATACTTGCCGAGATCAGACCCGACTTAAAAGAAAAGATTATTAAAATCTTTTAAAAGTAAAAATACGCCTTACTAAACCTCTGAACTATACTTTAATTTATTTTTTACAACCTATTTACTTATGTTGAAACTAAACGTTAATAAGATTTCAATCTAGTATATGAATTCCTACTCCCACCTCTGCGCCAGTGTAACCGCCCTGTGGGGATCTTTCCATCACTACCTGGTAGATACTATGCCATTATATGATTGATTTCTACTCACTACCTAGGTAGTAATCCGCGTCATCCCTGTCCTTTTCTACTGCAGACTTACTCTCTGGGATTCTCTTCCAAACAAGGAAATGTCCAAATAGGATAAAAGAGATACGAACTAGAGAAATTTTATTTCCTGCACCTGAAGATTCCCGGAGCGCCCTTTGTTGCGCTATTCCACGGCATAGTTGTCCTCTGCACCTTGCTCCATTCCATGTCTAAACTAAGAAATTTCTCCATTCCCATTATAGTTTCTAGAAAATGTAGGGCATTATCGTCGGGAAATTTCTTTAGTCCGAGGTATAAAGCTTGCGGGAGTCTGTTTATGAACTATCTGCTCTACGATCTTAAGGGTATCAGTTGCCATGAACTTCTGGAAATCGAGCAGTTCTGCTGAAAGATCGCTTTCCAGATACGGACTTCTCAGCTGCGGGCTATCCGAAAACACGATCGAGAATATCGAATACCATTGGTCCGCCTTGGATAGTTTCCTGTCGACTCCGCGGTCCAGATGCTCCTGCTAGGTAGAAGTCACGCCCTCTAGTGATCTTGCTGCACTTGCTACTTTTCTAATATCATTCGTAGGTCCTTGTTAACATATAGTCTTTCAGTTTGATCACAACCAACCTGTCCTAGTGTCTTAAACTAAATAGTTGCACTGCTACTAAAGGCTCACAACTGTTTATGGTCTTTTTGTTAAGTAGTAGTAGATAGTTTATAGGTTGAAAAGCATAATATATATATATATTGTTTGCGTATAAAGCGTAAATACTCTAGTGACACAGATTACAAAGGGTAGTAGTAACCTGTAATCATGTCTATTGGTGTGATGTGTTAGAGAATTGCCCACTTCTCTGTTCAGGAATACCTTGAATCTGAGAGAATCCATGCTTATCAGGAGATTGCTCTGTTCTATATCCGGATCCGAGACGGCCATACTCATATGGCGAGTATCTGTTTAGCTCTACTAATTACTTGAAATCCAGATATCAGGACTGAATGAACCTGGTATTTTCGAGGTACAGTATCCGCTAGCCAAGTACGCTGTTCGGCATTGGGCTACACATTTTAGAAGGGGTGCCCCAAGGGAAGAAGTTGATGCGCAAATTCTACACTTATTCCACGATGCAAGTGGCGTCATTACCGCTTGGGTCTACCTTTAGAATATTGATTGGGGTAATAATGTCGACTCTGGAGAGTTGAGACGAAATTACACAGCACCCATCTAATTATTATGCTGCGTTCTTGGGGTTATCCAGGACACTCCGAAAGCTGCTCAACGGAGACGCCCCAGTATCACCGCTGGTATTGTCGACACCATTGTCGCAAATCATGTCCAATTCTCGAGCACTACTTGAACTTATAAATGTCCCCGCCGGACCCCTCTGAATGGCGCTTCATGCTGCGTCATACAGAGACCATCGTGAGAGCGTGGGAATTTTGCTCGAAAAGGGTGCCGAGATAGATGCTCAGGCTGCAGACCATGGCACTGCACTACAGGTGGCTCTAAAGCACGGAATCGAAAATGTGGCCCGACTCCTATTGGGAAAGGGCGCAGATGTAGATCGATCTAGAGTCGGTGGCACCGCGCTACAGATTGCTGCAGAGGATGGACGCGACAAAATGGTCGAATTACTGTTGGAGAAGGGTGCAAACGTAAATGCTAAGAGTGAATACTACAGCAGTGCACTATAGATTGCTCTAGAGCACAACAGCAAAGAGATAATCCAATTGCTGGTGGAAAGGGGCGCAGACGCAAATGATGCGGGCGGGTACTAATTATGCAAATGCGCTACAGTGCGCTTTAGCGTACGGGAGAAAAAGGATGATCCAACTTCTTCTGGAAAAGGGCGCGGATGTGAATGAAACCGGACATTATGGCACCGCACTACACATCGCCATGAGGGACGAAGACGACGAGATGGTCCAATTCCTGTGGGAGAACAGCGCCGACGTAAATGCCGAGGGCGGATACTAAATTATGGGACTGCATTACAGATTGCTTGCGAGAGAGGGAGTGAAAAGATGGTCCAATTATTACTAGATAAGGGTGCTAGAATGGACGGCTAGGTAGATATTTTGGCCCTTCATCCCTTACTAATTTTCCTTTTCAAAGGCACAAGAAGGCAGGTAGATCTTAATGAACTTAGAGTCAACCTAATGGCTGTAGACAAAACTGCATGGGACATGGATAAACTTGCTTTGGAACAATCTACACCTGTAATCAGTCAATTAGCCCGGGGAAAAGTATGCTGACCGCTTTGTCTGGCTTCATCGTAGACAAAGAGCGGTCTTGTGCTTGCAGACACCGACATCGATACTCACATACAGTGTCAATGGCACATGACCTGCTAAAACAGCAAGTTTAACGATTTCTAGATTGAAATAACTGACAGATGTTGTAAAGGCGCTTAAGATACTCTAGTGACTTGGCCGCGTTGACCGAAAGCTGCTGAGCCTGTTAGGAACTAGGTTAATCTCGTGCATGACCAGGTCACTGTCTGATGTGATCTCTCCAAGTGAATATAGACTCAATTGCACTTCCGTTAACCTATATTAATTGTTGGTTCTTATTGTAGGAGGCCATAGCCCTAGTGACTTCCGAACCCTCCGATAGCGTTTGGCTCCAACCACATATGTTGCCAACGGATTCTAAAAGGTCTTACACATGTAGCATAGAGAGAGGCTATATAACGTTTAGGTGCACCACGTAAGGCAGTTTGTTTGTATAGCAACTTGTCCCATGCCCTCTAAGAATCTCGTGATTTAATAAATAAACTCCCTCAATGGAATCTGTACAACTGCAAGGATAAGACGTCCATGTAATTATGGCTACATCTGTGGGTGACAACCAATCTTGTATTTGACTTATCTCCTGAAGCAGTCTTCTCTTGCTGTGCCAAGATGTTACAGCATTATATGAACATTCAGCCATAAAAAATATTAGACTACTCAATGACGCATTAAGATGGCTTCAATAACCCTTCAATAGACCAGTAGAGCTTTTTAAAAAGGAAACAGCTCCCATTGACACAACATGGGTACTTAGCTACTAACCTTTACCGGGTTCCTTCTCTTGTGGTGCCACTTATGTCTGGTTGTTGCCATTGTTTCTCTCTATGCGTGTAAACAGCGTGCAGCCTGCCCGGGCTACTAAAGAAGGTATACTGAGCAAGACTACGCAACTATACAGCGTTGTGAAAGAAGGCTTTGCGGCTAACCACTATACACAACTGCGTACACGCAATTCACAAGAAATCAAATCAACTTACAAATCAAAGGTCAAGTGTATTTAGGCAAGGACTTTCCCACCCACCTTTCCCATCCTTCTCTTCTTTTCATTCTTCTCTTCTTCCCACTCTAATCTCTCTACTTCAATCCCACAACCATGAGCGCGGGTTGCTGATACACTCCAACTCCATCTCAACCAACATCTACAACATAATATAAACCCAAGTCAGCTTCTATTGATATGACACTTGACATTACACCTGTTAGATCATGCCATCGCAGTACTTGAGAGGCCCTACGTGGTAAGTGAACCTTGCTTGAACCTCGAGCACCAGCTACTACATAAGCACGCGTCCTCGGTTTCCCTCAATATCACTGACCACGCCGTCGAGCCAGATATCCCCTTTAGAAATTGGTGTGCCAATACCAAGGTTTCAATGACACTTCTTTGGCGATGGATTATTCTCATTCCCCATTACAAGATAGCCATTAGATTGGCTGATTCTTTGCAAAATACGACTAAATACCTACCTACGTAACGCCCCCTTCCACTTCCCCTCTACTCCTCAGAGCTGACGTCCAGCGAACATCAGTCGTTCCACAGACAACCCACCCATCCCATAGCATCCTTTTGATAGCACATTGAGCCCTGCAACTTCAGACACATATCATTACGGCCCTTTCTCATCTCCGACGATCTACCAGCCTAAGCCATGTTAAATTTTGGAAGGCTATTCAATACACCCAGTTGGTCTGCGAGACACATCGTTGAGGTATGATATCAACATCACTTTCTTTTCATCTTGAGATGGCATACTAATACATATCAGCCGATCAGATTCGCCTTTGCGGGAATCCGTCGATACTAGACGGCAGACTGCCAAATCACCCGACTTGACAACGTTCTACATCCGGCAGTGTACCGGTATGCTGCAATCATTTGATTTATAGACACCCGTCCCCATCTAGGCTCAATTGACTGAGTATATACCCCCGCCATGGTATCTTGCCATCTTGCCGCGCGTTATGCTCCCGCCTGCTCTTTATCTTCCCTTCCCACATTGTTACCCTATCTTATCTTTCTAACAAGGGCTTAGGATCACGGGCTTGGAGAGGTATTCAATATTGCAATAATCTTCTACGCAGCCAAAGGGGCCAAGTAGAGCTCTAGCTTCCACTTCTCCAGGGCAGACGAACTTCCGTCTTTATGCCTGAATAGCCTCGCCCAAATCGCCGACTACGCCGAACTCGCGAGCAGACTGTCTCAGAAGGTCGGGTGGACTCAGATTACATCTCAAGATCTGATCGGCACCTTGCCGCGCATATGATTATTTACATGATATCGAGTGTCCCAAACCCTCGGGTACGCGTGCGTGTGACAATTGAGTCCGCTCGACCTTCTGGGCGCCAGAGACAAAGGGTTATACCCTTGAAGAGATGGATGAAGTGTTCGATTCTGGACGGCCGGCATGGAGAACCCACAAGAAGTCCAGTAGACTTGATGAGCTGGCTCGTGAGATTGAGATGGGCAACGTTGAGATCACGGCTCCGGTCCTTGGCTTCCTAATCCATCCTTCGATATAACCTCACCCTTGCGGCCCGTGCCTTGGGCTACTCTCCGCCTGCCTCCGATCGAGGTCCTTTGCAGGTCTCGTGATCCTCGCCGACCAATAGTCATTGGCTTCGACTTGCTGGGAGGCTGGCAGGTGTGGGAACTTGGCCTTGGCCACATTGCATCTTATTTCTCTACACCACATCTTCTATCCCATTATTCTGCACCTGCCGCCTCCCTCCCTATCCACCGTTCATTCCGCACTGGTCATTGGAGTGGTATTCAGCTGGTCTGATACCGTGCTGCTGCCTCTGGCTCGAAAGATACGCTACGCACCGCCGGGCAAGCGGAACTCTCTATCAGATAAGTATGTCTACCTTCGCAGGTGCGATCTACTATATTTTGGAGATTATTTGTTCTCTTGTCATTCGAGTGTTGTTACTGTTGCTGACTCCTAGTAAGGATCTATCAAAAACTCGCGGCTGGTCGCTGCTTGCGACCATCCCAGAATATCAGGATGCCTTGGCCGGGGGCCGGCTTCTACAGTCTGTATGTCTGAATTGCCTCGCTTCGAATTGCCGATCTCGCAACCTCCAATCTCAGAAGATCAGGTAGTTCGTGGGCTAACGCTAACTATATCAGTAGCTTGCCATTCATTGGGAGGAGGGTGACACTTCGTGTGGTTGAGAAGCAGAACCTCGAGCATGAGAACTGAGTGGATTGAGAACCCCGACCACTGTTCCCCTGCTCTCTCGGGACTGCATTCGAGTGGGCGGCAACTCTGATCCGGCTCAACGTGATGTGCGGGATCCCAGCTACCATACAAAGTTGGATAAGAGTAACTTAGTCGGTCTGCTTGACTGTCTACAGTTGCTTTTATATGCTTGCGATTGAAAGATTGACTGTTGATTTCATGAATCAATGGGATATCATCGATTTAAGCTTGTCTGGAATCCGGCTTTGCATGGTGGCTGGGATCCCGCACATTACGTTGAGCCGGATCAGAGTTGCCGCCCACTCGAATGCAGTCCCGAGAGAGCAGGGGAACAGTGGTCAGGGTTCTCAATCCACTCAATTCTCATATTGCTCTGATGGGACCTAATTATTCTCGGCCTCAACATCGACAGCGCAGGGAATGTTGAGTTTATCTCTGAAGAACTTGGTTGTGGAGATGCCGGCTGGCACGGTAAAGATGCTGGCTTCTCTTTGGGTCGGTTTCTCAACTACTCAGGATCACTCGGAACCCCGTCCACCCCCCTCTCTATCGTTCCCAGGGTTGTTGCCAAGTTTAGCTCCCTCTGGTCGATCATGAAGGTATCCTTAATCTCACAAGTGCCACTTCCGCTTCTTAAACTGTCACAAGGCATAGGCAGAAGACAAAGAGACTTTTGTATATGTATCTAGGTTAGCTTCACGTGTAGCCTTGATAGCCGGAGACCCTCGTGCAACAACAAGAGTCTATTGCCTCCCGCTTACTAGGGTTCGTGACACAGACAATCTTCTAGTGGGCTCGAGGTTCAAGGTGGACATTGTGTTGATGGAATGGACGATTGATAGACAAGTTGTTACATTATTAAATCACATAACACTTATTATACAGTTTAAAATCAAATCCTGCCCCAAATTTCGCTATACCCATTCCACCAAGCGCGACGGTGTCCATTGATCGAAAAATTGAGATCGCGACGACATCTGTTCTTAAGATCTTCGACAAAACGATGCATCCAGGATATGTAGATCAGAAGGTGATTGAATTAAGCTCACTTCTAATCATCGGCAGTTGGACGTCGCAAAGGGTCGAACTCGGTCGCTTCGTAATCAATCGTCGAGGGTGTGAAGAAATACTGCTCCTGAATCCTACGATAGTATACCAAGGCTCTTGACCAGCGCTTAGCAGAGAACGAGGGGTTGTGGTGTATCAGAATAGCGTCGGCAGCGGGGTCCTGAGGCATGTTCCCGTAGCGGAATTCTTCGAGGTTCGGTAGACGGGAAACCAAGTTGTCGAGTGTCACAGGTTTCCAGGCTCGGTTATGTCGTACTTTGAGGAGGAGGCTCGTGACGGCGGGGGCTTCCGGCAAGGTTTGCCACCAATGCTTCTCGTAAGCTTCGTTGAAATATACACACGCGTCATTGCCTAGGATTACTTGATCAGCAGGGGCCAAAGCTGTCTCGGAAGAATGAAGAGATTTTCGACTGGGAGAGTAGATCTCGATCTCTAAGTTGAGTTGTCCTTGGGGCTCCCATGAGCTGAGCATCCAAAATAGGTCGTGCATTGCTGTGGTAACAACGCAGTTATCTGTTGTGCGCGGAGATCGCCTGTTCGACGACGGTGAAGCTTCCCACAGGTGACCACTGTTCCCTTCAAGTTGTAGTGAAAGCGAGATGCATCTGACTTGAGCTCGGTTGTCGTAAGTCATAAGGTTAAGCTCGGGCAAGTTCCATAGTGTAAGTTTAAGATGTTCGAAGTTGGAATGCTCGATGTCGTTTTGCCGTTGACGTGTTAGGGTTTCCGGTTGAGCGGAGGAACGGCCATGGTGGGTTGAGCGAATCGGGAGGGAGAGCTGGGTTTCTCTAGACAGAGCTGCCTCGGATGGGTTGGTAGCTGTAGATCGAGACATTTTGGTCCGTTAGTGACGTTATAAGGTAGAGGGGAGTGTAAGGGGAAATAGTACTTAGTAGTAGATCGAAGACTTTAGCGTGAAATGGTTTAAGGAGATAGATAAAGAAAAAGAGAAGAGAGGCTAGGGAGCTCCCAAGGGATAAAGGCTTACTTATACCCCATTATAGATTTGCCGGTTTCTAGTGTTTAAGTTTTTTAAAGCTTTTATATATAATGTGACGTTTAAGGTAATAGGGGTACAAGTAATTTAAAACTTAAATATAAGTATTTATTATTGCTTAAAAAGGTTATAAACGTGTTTTTTTTGGCCATGTAATCTTTTAATTTAAGTTTTAACTTTAATTGCCTACTACATTTATTATATAATATAATGTCACACGGATGAGATCCACGTGACCACCCTAAGCGGGGTAGTGAGACATTTTATGTATATATAAAGGCTGGTCAGGCCGCGGAGTCCTCACAGGAAACTTACCCTCCTTAAGAGCCTTTAACGCCATAGCTAATTATTAGAACATTAGGAATGAAGGTATTCCTAAGCCTAGAGCTAGGACCTCTGCCCTTGTGACATATAATTAATCTTATAATATAATAAATATATAATTATATAAACAAAAATAAACTAAGTTAATATACTTTTAATAACAATTATATAAAATATATTTTAATAATTTAAAGTTTAAGTTTTAAACTAATAATAAATATTAAAAATCTACCTATTTATATATAAAATTATATAAAACAGGTTTACTTGCTTTATTTAAGGTCGTTAAATGCTCTTGTTCAAAGGTTTCGTGGGTCGTTTATGCTAGGTATGGAGATGGTTAGCGATGTCTTGTGTGAGATTTTATGATTTGCTAGTACTGCATAGCCAGGTACTAGAAGTAGGTAGGTAGATAGGTAGGTTGGTAAGTGAGTACGGGAACGGGGATGATGCGAAAGCTGCCAAGTAGAATAGAAAAGGGGCGCGCGCTCACTCGTGTCCTTGGCTTCCTACGATGATGATGCGCCCGGCTTGCTTATTCATGCATTCGAGTAGTAGCAGGGTGAGTAGCCAGTGGCCGAGATAATTCGTTGCGAAAGTAGTGTCCAGCCCAGTGTTAGTCCATGATTGTTTGCCGAAATCTTAGAAGCCAGCAGCTAGAATGAGAGCGCGAATTGGTGGGATCTCGCCGACATCAACACGATTCTGTGCCGAAAGTGTTAGCTGCATGAACTCTTAACTTCACCCCTGAGCCCACTTATAGCTCTGTTGCAGAGCAACTGGTGGAATGTTTGGTGGACTTGCCTTGATTTCCTTGGCTACTGCGCGAACATTGTCAAGATCTGTGAGATCGAGCGACAAGATACTGTTATCAACATGCTCGGGGTTGTTGCCCAGGGCGGCCACGAGATTGGGGATATGTGCTTTGTCTCGGACCGTGTAAAGCCCATAATAGGCCGATAATTCGGGTTTGGTCGCTATCTGCGCGGCGATGGCGCTGCCAAGCCCGCCGTTAGCTCCCGTGACAAGGATGGTCCCTTTCGACATCTTGTGTTGTTCAACTCTTCAGCAACTTGAACTATCATTCTTCAAAATTTTAAGGTAACTGAGTGAAAAGTTCAATGAGCTGGAAGATAGAACTGAAGGAACACATAGGGGACAAGCCGGAGTATCCAATGAAGCCAATCATGAAAGAGCTGTTAGGTGCGCATGCAGCAACTAATAGTTGCATCGTAAGCATTATTGGAGCATAATTGGAACAAGCTGTCTCAACTATATATATATAACAAGATTTCAAATACGCAGCAACTGAATGGAACATAACTGTTGATGTAGTTATACACTTATCTCTAAATTTAGAGGCCTCTATGCATTAGGAGGCTTTACAGCCTGTGAACGAATTGCTGAGAACAGACGTGGGATATCAACTTACTGCAGACTCGTTATCTACGACAAAAGAGAAGGCGATAGACTTTAGACAGTAATGAATATCATGCAAACTAATTGTGGAAGTTCTTGTCATTTTTCTCCCTCAGTCTTTCCTGGTCAACATAGTACAGCACAGCCCAGCTATCTAGGTAAGCCTAGGGAAGGGAGCACAGAAATATCACGGGCAGAGGTTTGTACGATATGATATCAATTCTTAGCTGCAAGTGTATCTTTATTATTGTGCATGATGAGGCGACAAGCTCGATTTGGTATATGAAACAGCTCGGATGTGTCCTATGGTTCCAGTATGCCCACTCATGCTATGGCAAATTTATGAGGTGTCATACTACCTGCTGTGCAAGGGTGCACTTGTGTTCTACCGGAGTCGTTCAAGAAGTCTTTGGTGAAAAGAGTGAAGGGAAGCTGGGTTTAAGAAGGATATGTAACATTCTTGTCCAGACTTAAATGTTTCTGTACCAACAATTCAATTGACATGCAAAGTTCGATCTTTCCTGTCTGGCCGCCTTCTCATTTCCATTCGAACCCCTATCATCGATCTTGACAAGTTAGGTTTGTTGATAAATATGATACGCGTGTTGTGCTTGTACAAAATAGATTTTGCGCGAAGCTTTGTAGCTTTGGGAAAGTGTGGCACTTGTCTAACGCGTCAAAGCATGGTGTATAATACGAGGTATTAGCGTAGTGGCTCGGGCTTGAAGTGTATTAGTCCGAATGTATTATATATAGCGGCATGAGCTGCAGCGAATACACGCGGGATTCAATATATGACGGGAGACTCACAGAAGAAGATGCTGCTTCGCAATAGCCAGCGATGCAGCCCTCGCAGAGTTCTCGCCTATGAGGCGGCGTGTTCTTCTCTCGATAAGGCGGTGGCTGTACATGAATTCCCGCCCACACCTTAAGCCTGTACGAAACTCGCTGAACATATGAATTTTCGTCAAGAGTCATGATGCCGAGGCTGTTGCAAGCCTCGCAGCGTTGGTTGAAGACTATGGCGTGGTAGCCATTCGGGCGGTATTGCCGGATCACTATCGCGACTTTGCCACTGCTCCAAGACTTCCTAGAGCACCCACCACACTGGAACTTGGCCATGACGTAAGTCTTGTGGAAATTATCGCAATCCTCGTCTGGCTGCTCGTTGAACCAGACGGAATCGATCTGGTCAGATACTTCCTCTGCTACTCTCCAGTGCAGGTCGAAGAAGCTCATCTGTTTCTGATCCTCCTCGGGAGCCTCCCAGTCTGCATACGATCCTTGTAAAACGGCTTGTTGTCGATGTACTTTGGCATTTTGAAGATGTTGCTCCAGTGCCTCTTCGCTACCAAAACTTTTATCGCAGATCTCGCAGTCGAATGTTTCGGCGTGGGCTGGAGAATCTCGCATGTGCTGCTGTAAAGCTTCCTCGCTCGCAAACCCTTTATTGCAGTCAACGCAATCAAACGTAGGAGCGTGAGCAGGCGAGCGCTTGTGCTGCTCCAGTGCCTCTTCACTACCAAAGGTCTTATCGCAGGCATCGCATTTGTACGTGGCGCGGGGATGTGAATCCTGCGCGTGTTGTTGTAGCGCACCTTCGCTTCGGAAACCCTTGCCACAGACAGTACATCTCACTTTCGGAACGTGGTTACGGGCGGTCCGAACATGCTGCGCCAGCCCTTCTTCGCTACTGAGTCTCTTGCCGCAAATATCGCATCTGAAATCGTGGGCTGGTGAATTCTTCAGATGCTCTCGCAATGCCTGAGACGTGCCGACGTTTCTGCCGCAGGGTTTGCAGGTCATGTGTGTGCTCGACATATTTGATTAACTTGGACGTTCTGGGATGATAAAAAAGAGCAGATGTGATGAACCATGGGCTATCGCGCAACTCTTTTTTATTTCGTGATACACGGCGGAAGGGAGATAGACTGTGGAAGTCAGGTACTTTCTTACTTTCAGGTTGGCTGGAGCCTGCGTCTCAAGAGCTGAAGAAGCGAAATGAGGGGAGGCGGAGGGGTTGTTTGTTGCACAGTAATTAACGAGCAGATGCTTCTACCAATAGAAACAAGCAACGTCGCATTGTCTTCTTTGATGGCTCACATCGAGGTGAAATAGCTAGTGGTTTCTAATAACGAATCGAAGTCCTCCACAGAACAACAAAAATGCCATATCTCTAGACTTCTCACTTTTTCCTGCCTTCAGTATTTACCCAAAGACTCTCTCCGTATGAGATGTATCTGGCCTTTGCACTACGCTGTCTGTATTGCAGTAATTGATATGTTTAAACAACATGTACATACTTGAGTACCATATACTTATCCAGGTGATTTTGACCCGCCTGTGTGATGATCAAAAACATAGAACTGGAAAGAACATAATAACTAATAGCATCCTATACACGTGACCCCCGACTCGAAATTGTCTTTCGAGGGGATGGCCCAAGTCTACATCCTCTCCCACGTCTAGATGCCGAAGTCGACGAGCGTCCGGGACGCACTGAGCTAGATCCGACACGTCCAACACGCAGAACCGGGCTCCTCTCTCTTCCTGTCGCTCCCTCATGGAACACTCGCGACCCGTAACTGATAAGAGCGATCTTGACGATACTAGAACAACCCCGCCGAGACAGCTCACCAAGTATCTTCTGGACTGCGGGGGGCCAAGAGAAGTCATCCGATCGCGGCATGGGCTGAGGGCGAAGCAATTCCATGTCGACGAATACATATAGCTTGGGAAATCCCTGAACAGCCGGCTCGAATATTTCAAGCCATTCCCCCTCCGTTCTCACAACATGATACGCGTCTACACGAGGTGCTTGTGCTGCGTCGCGACATGTTGAGCTGGATAGCCTGGACAACCAGAGATTTCAGAATGTCGATGGTAGTTCTCTCATATTGCCCCGAGGATGAGCCCCTAGTTTCTTCTTCGGGCGAGGTAGACAGATCCAATGCCTTGAGAACCCATATCACGGAGATCCGTGACTCTTCGTCGCGTCGAGGATGGTTGACGTCGAGAGAAAACTGATGACTTGCCCGAGCTGGATGTCCGTCAGGTCTTGGCGGAGTTCGATCCGCGCTGACGTATTGATCGTATGCTCTTCGACCACTAAGCGCTTTATCTCCGATAGCTGAACGAATAGCTCCTCGAGTCTCCCGTCCGTGGCCTTTTGACTTGTGTGCATGTCACTCTGCTCCGCCAACCCTATCAGAATCGTCGTCTCGTAAAGACTGCACGATAGGGATGAGATCTTTTTGAGGACATCTTCGTAGCGGAGCTCAGTTGGTCTAGTAATGGTATGTATTGCATGTGTTAGGACCGGGATACTACGTATCGAGTGTTGAAGGGAGACTCATTAGCTTCACCCTACCAGATAACCGGATAGCTATAATTACTTCGTAGGGGCTTTAAGTTATGGGGAACGCAATGGTCGTATTTTGTAGATGATAATGATAATAACTAAAACTCTATTCGCATGCCGTGTTCCTCCGTGCCTTTTTAAAAACAAACGCTCCCGCCCCCTTGTTATCCCCCTTTTTCCTTCGGAGCCTAGCCACTATGTAACGATCCTCAATCTATCGTAACCGTATTAGGACACTGAGTCGTAATAGGGCTGGTTTGACTAAGACTCGTAAGGCAGTTACGCATTGGTTTATGTTCTGTCGTGGTGAATCAAAGTATGGACTGTGCAATTATCACTTGAGTGTCGCTAGGGAAGTTACTCCCCCTATTCCAAGAACTTGGTATAGACTTAGATTGAATAGTGAAGTAAGGACAGACTAGAACTAGTTACATAGGAAATGCCCATCATTATATAGACAGTCCTTCCTTCACTCATGCCCATGACCCGTCTGGGCTCACTTCACCCGTCAGACTCACCCATCGGTGAGCCTGGTGTTCAGGGTGAGCCAGGTGAGTCGTCACGTGACCTGCGTCCTTCTCTGGCCATAGTGACCCCTTGGCCCAGCCCCGGACGTCACCTTGCACAATACCGCCTATTATGAATACATATATAGCTTAATTCTTGTCGGTTGAGATCCCACTAAGTATCTAGAAGTTTAGGGCCAACTTCGCAACTGAATAGTAAAAGATACACATCCAAGTGCACGGGTGTCGCAAACACTGTAGTTGAGCCTATTGAGGTAGGCAATAGTCATTTGTTGCGCAGGGGTCTCTAAACTGCCTTATGCCTTAGGCACAATCTAGAGTGGGTCATTCATGATTAATTGGACTTATATATAGAAGTCTTTTTGCTGTGTGTACGCCTTGTGACACAAGGCAGTATTACTTTCGTGCAGATTTATTAGCTCCGGTTGGGATAGTGGTAGCGAAGGTTATTGAAGACACTATGGGATACATGAATCCCAACCCTACGGGCTCTTTGGTCTCATTTATGCTGGGCCATCAAGACGACCCATTATGTGGGTAGTTTATTGAGAACGACCCGAATAGTGCAGGTGAGGGAGGTAACTCAGGCCGATGATATGTATCGAACTGGATCAACCTGGTTAACTTGATGAAAGTTGAGATATCAAGGTAAAGTTCCCTTTTTAAACAATAGTAACCTCATCTCTGGCAAATGTCATCTTAAACGAGCGACATGGTATTTTGTTGCCACAAGTAGGGCTAGACAACCTCTTGCTGTGTCTTGGATTATCTGATCGCTGCTTGTTAGACGTCCAAGAGTCAAATAAGGACAACCTATATTATGCAAGTAGAGCCACCAAGATCCTGCTTCATTTAGGGCTAAGCCGACATCGGTAAAGAGCCTTTCTTAATTATGAGGTAGAAGACCTAAGTACGGTGTGAGTGGCATCAGCGGGCGTGGGGGGGAGCTGTGCTACATATACGTGGCATCGATTCTGAATGAGTGGTTCGCAGAAGTTCTTGGTTGACAAGTGTAGACGGCGATGGTCTTGTTCGGAAGGTATTTTGACAAATACGATGTCGTATTGTACGACACGTGGCCTAACTACGCCGTCATAAGTTGGGAATTTGAATCATTTTAGCAATGCAATACGGGCCAGACCCGACCCGACCTTGTGATCATGACACTCACGAGGACGTTCATGCACAACCAACACGAAATGCAGGGTCGCAAGGTAGCTTGGCAAAAGGTACAAACTTGTCGAGCAATACCTACCCATCGTGGAGATGGTTTGTCTACTAAGAAGGGAAATCCACAAGCAGGATCGACAGAGGCAATGCCGACACGAGGGAGCATCGCGCGACGCCTAGTCAGATATTCTGGGGTGGAAGGGAGTGAAGCGAGTGAAGGAGGTGAAAAGTGAGGCAGCAGGAGCCCGGGAGCCAATGGCACGTTACCTCTTATGTAAGTCGACCTACCCTATGCGAGTCCTGTGCGAGTCAAGCTCCTACTGTATATGCGGAACAACAGCGTTGGCCCTAGCACGTCGGGCTACACTAAGCTGGACTCCTCCGTTTCAGATGCCCCTCCTGCCTAATCCAGCAATGAGACAGCCCCTAGCCACGGCGAATTGGGCCATCTGATTGGTCCGAGTCGAACACACGGAGGCTTATGACGGCACAGCACAGGGAGCAAAACCACGGCAATGCCTGACAGCTGCCCTCTAGGGCCAAAATGCGCTGTAACCTCGGCCTCTTTCTGGCCATTGTGTGCCGGGGTGACGCCATGATTGCTTCCACTCAAGAGCCGTCATGCGCAGTTGGCGTCCGTCGGGACGGGGAGATCGTGGATGTTTCTCTGGGGCCTCGACCCTGTCATCATAGGTCACTGCCGATCCCCGTGATCCTGCCCGACGATATAGATACGGAGCGTCGCCCCCGTCACAGCACCTGCTGGAAACGGCCCCTGGTCAACTCACTACCCATACATGCTTGAAATCAGACTATTAACAGATCGATATTTGGATCGACGGATACACTAAGCCGTCCTCATACACACCGGCATCCCTATAAAAGGATCGCCCTCCCATTGTCGCAGCATTGTTCAGTCGACGAAGCCTCACCTGATCTGGTTCGTTCCGTATTTCGCAGGCAAACAGCCATATCCGTCGAAACAGGCATCTCTTTGACCTACAACCCAAGAACATAAACCACCTGTTTCAATCGAAATGGCGCCTATCCGAGTCCTCGCCCTCCCGGCCTTCGCGGTCATGGCCGCCGCCCTCAGCATCAACGACTTTGTTCCATCCTGTGCACCCACGTGTATCGCCGACTCTGTCGCCCAGCACACGACCTGCACTGCCGATGACAACAGCTGCATCTGCTCGTTGATCTATACAGTCCGACGGGACGGCGAGGTCTGCCTGCGCGACGCTTGCAGCGAGTCCGACTACGGTATGTGAAATGGGCAACTTACACCGTTCCACTCATTCCTCTGGAGAAAAAATGTGACGGCTAACGAATGAGTAGGCGTTGTCCAGACCGGCATCGACACATTCTGCGCTGCCGTCGCGGCTGGCGGGGATGGCTCGACCACTACGAGCCCCCCGGTCACCACCACCACCTCCAGTCAGGATACTCCGACCTATACTCCCACGACGACCACGGAGAGTCCGTCCGAGACTCCCACTAACTATCCCACGGACACTCCCACCGAGACTCCCACCGAGACTCCCACTGAGACTCCCACGGACACTCCCACGGACACTCCTACCGAGACTCCCACGGATAGCCCTACCGCAACGCCTACGGATAGCCCCACTGAGACGCCAACCGAGACCCCGACCGACGGCTCTTCCAGCTACCCCGTCTCCACCCCTTCACGTCCGAGGGCGGCTCGCCCTCCTCGACGGAGTACCCAGGCAGCACGCCCGCGCCAACGGGCTCGTCCACCTTCAGCACCTCCTCCGTCGGCAGCACCACGGAGCCCCCAAGCACCACCAGCAGTGGCGGCGACGCTCCCCCGACCTCGTCGACCCCGACCACGGGTGCCGGCTCTCGTAGCCAAGCTGGTATCGCCGGTGTGCTGCTCGCCGTCGGCGCCGCCTACCTGCTGTAATGGTAGCGGAGGGAATACTGTCCTGTTCTCACCGCGATGAGATGATGGAAGTCACGATAAAAATTGCAACGACGAAAAGAATCCGGTATCGCATTAATGCCCAGACCTGCCTACCGTTTGTTTTAGGAGCAGAGAGATACTCCCATGTCCTTCTTCCCCGTGACTTGAATGTCCCTCTTCGATAGAGTCGACGCCAAGTCAGGATCTTGTAGATATTTGATTACCCCTGTACATGCACTCAGGTCATGATACCTAGTATATATATACACGGAAAGCATTTGGCTTGCTCTCGACTGTGCACCTGTGTATCGTGAGCGAGATCTTTCGGGGAGACTGAGTTGTGGGTTTCATGGGTTCGAGAACCTCATAGGCTGCTTTGAGCACTTTTGCAAACAAACGAAAATATGGGTGTCTGTTGTTGCTTGTTTGCGACATAGGAAGGTGACACTAGTACGGGGGCTAAAAGAGAGAAATGTAAAAAGCAGACGATGTTAATATCGATGGGGGCGTCGAGGGGCGTTTCATGACTTGATGATGGGCCGATGGATTGGCAGGATTGGTGAGATGAGAAAATGTTTGTGAATCTTACTACGCCGAGAACTTTTTTTTATCTGCCATGTTTCAGGTTTCCGGTTTCAATTAACAATATCATTGTCGAAGTACGCCGTTTCTATGTAGGACATTGCTTGAATCCTTCTAGAGTGACAACTAACTCATAGTTGTTTCTCTTATGGGAGTTGTCGAATACCCGTGTCGTCAAAGGATACATGTGTAGGTCTAGATCGGGTTTGCTTTGGACCGGCGGCGACAGTAATCGAGTGAGATGTATCGGAATATGCTCTAAATAATTGCCGACGTACCGTATACCTACCTGCTGTGATACAGTACAGTCTGCCTAAAAATGCCTCTCTGCGTACGTCGGTAGATGATTGATTGGATTGGGGTTACCTATCTACCTAGTATACCTAAAATGGTTTGGTCTAGGCTCACGTGGTGGATGAGGTAAGAACCGCCAGTGCCTACCTAGCGTTAGGTACAGTACAGTATTCTGTACGACTGCTCGTGGCGCCAGGGATGCTCAGCTGCACTCGGCGGGCAGCGTCCCCACTGACCGACATACATACATTAGCGTCAGGGGGGGGGTGTACAAGACCATCACGGTGACTGTCACAGGTTTTAGAAATGGTCTCCGCTATATGATATTCTCTTGATGATCATATTGCCGACACGATCTCCACTTCAAAACGATCTCCAAATTTAAAAACGATCACGGTAACAAAACGGTCACAAACAAATCTAATATACCGCAAAAGAAATATTCATTTACCCGATTGTACCTTTTTTTCTACGGTCTATACCTAGGTAGTTAGGTAGTTACGTGGTTACAGTTACGTGGTTACAGCAGGGTTCGAACTACAGGTTTACAATTACGATTACGAGGTATTACAGTTACGCTACGAGGCACTACGCGNGANTAAGTGCTGCAATTGATTATTATAAAGCTATATAAATAGCTATTTATACTTATAAATCTTTTTTTAAAATAACCTATAATTTAATATAATTATTATACTAAGCTAAAAATCTATTTTAAGGACTAAGTTATATTAGAACTAAGTACTAGGGTCTATAGTCCGTAAGCCATATATTTATATATATAAATACAGTAGGGCAAGTAATAGTACAAAGATACCTGTCCCTAGGCAACCGTTCCTCAGTCAATGGGCTACCTTTCAGGTTGCCACAGCTATTCGTACAAATCTAAGAGTAAGAAATATCATGCTAACCAGATCTTGTAGGTAACCACTACTACCTCCGTTTTGGTGGCAAATACACCCATTTCAAAGTCCTGCCAAGGCTGGTCAAATTAACTGGTCATGGCCAAATTAAAGACCCATGACGGAGTGGAGTCCATACGGGTAATAATTCTCTTGGGTCTCAAGGTCCTTGTTTCTCCCTCTTTCTAGTCGGGTCGGACAGCACCTACTTTGGCCCAGAGATCTATGACTACCACTGGGCATACATTCTAGAGCCCCTATGTTGGGCTCTACCTGTTGGTTTTTCTTGTAAATACGCCTCTCTCCAACTCCCTCTGCAGCTAACACGGCTTGGCAGTTTCCGGCGGTGTATCAATCAGCCTATCGTAGGAGTGATGACGTCAAAACCGCATTCATAGCTGCCACCATCAAAATTAGAGGCATCAAGGCTCCTATTTGATTCATATAAATCCATCATACCTTCCATTTCCTGGAGCTGGTTTAAAACTCCTTCGAGTTTAGAGAAGCCGTGAGAGTATTTTTTAATCATGTTACGGAAATGGGCCTCCCCCCGGGTCGCAGCTTGTAGCTCCTTCTGCAGGCATTCAGATCTCTCGTACGCTAGCTGGAGTTTTTCGTCAAAGCTTAATCGCAGTCTGGTCTCGGCATCTAACTGTAACTTCGCAGCTTGAAGCTGCTGAGAAAGGTCGCTGTTCTGGGCTTGGAGCTCAGTGATATACGATGTAAAGCTCTTGGGTTCGAGATGAGCCGCGACCTAGTGCAGATTAGAAACAGCAGAGAAGTTTACTTTATATAGACTTACAAAAGAGCTCTCCCCCGGATAGGTGGGAGGTTCTGGTACACTTCGAACGGCCTCGAAGGTGACTCCAACATTACAGCATAAAAATTTGTATGCTCGGATAGAGTGGTCACTGAGAGTTTTGGAGAATATATACTTCGTTTCCGGCATCGTTTTCCACGTGTATCCATCTTCGAGAGAAGTAGACAATCTTACTTGCGATGGATCGATACACAGTCCCAGCTTTGCTTCTGGCGATTGTATTAACATCAATTGAAACCCGAGTGCAAATCAATCTTACCGATATGTTCAGCGAGCATTTTGCGGCATTTTGTGCGCCACTTTGTGCGGTCAATGTTACTCTGCTTTCTTTGCGTATTTGTTGTTGTTGGCGCATCCATAGTTGTTGATACACCGCTTTGGCAATACTGTCGCCACCACTGAATAGATTGTAAGCTGCCTAAGGAACAAAGAGGCTCAAGATTATGTATAAAGCCTGGAATGGTTCGACCTTCGCGCAACAAGAGAAGTTTTACTGCACCCTAGCTTTATTATTTCTTTTTCTACACATTTTCTATTGCGGTATGGTTTGTTTATGAACATCTGTTGGTCTGTGTCCTATTCTGGCTCAGCCCGGAACTGGATACGGGGATAATTTGCGTCGCAGATCCTACTATCTATCTACTGCCGCTCAGTCAGGTCCTCACCACACCCTAAGTATACCAAGTATAGGTCAGAAATTACACGTTTACAAATGCGAAAAGAAGCACTCCTAGTTTATTTTATTTTTATAGCAGGACGAATAGGTCTTGGACAATAAAGCCTAGGAAGAACACTGCTACTTGTAATCTATATTATTATCTCAGATAGGACTATCTCCCTGTTCAGCTAGCGTGCTAAAAAAATTGAAAGCACGTTTTTGCCGGGATCTTGTCCTTTCTGCCTGTAGAACTCGCCCCTCTAAGACCCTCCCAGTACGAATGGGAATAGCACATCCCTCAAACGAAGGCAAAGCTCCTGCAATATATGCTATATTGTACTAAAATCTACAGATGAGGAGAAACGAGGAAGGAAATAAAGCTACCCAGTAGTAGCTGTACAAAATCCACCTACTGACTGTACTTAGTAAGTATGTGTGGGTGCGTGTGGGGTAAGGCAGCCCGATTGAGCCTAGTGGGATTGACTACCTATCGATTATGGGTGTAGTGGCTAGTGTGTTGCACCGCCACCTGCCAAGCCACTACCTAGAAATAGGTACTCCGTACCTACCTACCTACTACACCTAGCCACACCTAGCCACACAAACCTTAGGTCCTAGACCTTTGTTTAAACCCCCTTAATTTCTTTATATCATGAAAGCCTACTTATTTGATTTATTGAACAAGTATTTAACTCAAGTCAATAGTTAAACAGAAGAGCTGATTATTTACGTCAACTTAGTTAAAAAAAGATAAACCACGTTGTTTAATTTGTTTTGCCTGTGTGGAACGCGATCGACCCTCGTGTGTACAAGATGGTCTACGATCCAAGGCGTTGCATGTGACGATGCCCCCTCCCCCCCGATGATAACGATAACAACGACCAGTAGTTTTTTATTCTTTTCTATCTGGTCCCTCGCGTGTGCGATGGCTGTAAGTAGCAACTTTAGCCGGGGTGGGTGGCCAAAAACGAGGCTCCTAGGCCAAGGTATGTCTCACCACCAGGGCTCAGGATAAAGCAGCAACAGCTCTAGAATTCAAAAATTGAAGGAAACCTTAGAGACTTTTATCAAACGATCGTAACCACCTGAAGTGTTATGCCAGATAAACCGAATCAACGATTTGCTTGTTTTACTTCTTAGCATATGAACACTGACAATAACAGACAAGTATAAAACACTAATCTGAAGCCTTAGATTTCCTTTGTTGTTTAAGTTCCCTGCGTTCCTAAGCTGCAGCAGCTGCCCACCGGGGTTCTGCAGAGGTTCTGCAGCGATTCGTAGAGGTAAGACATTTCGAGATCATTTTTAGCCAACCTATTTTTGGCCAACAAATCGACTCACATTAGTAGTTGATAACAGCGCCTCTCCGTGTCCTGGACATCTTGATACACCATGACTTACATCTCGGGCCAGAGGGCACTAGGGAGGGACAGAAATGAGAAATGAGACCACCCAGAATCACGTTAGCATGCTCTTACTTTCTAGGGACTGTTTATTGCTATGTAGACTTTCAATCCCGTAAGTAACACAGATGCCTAGATTGATAGGCAGAAAGACGTAGACTACGCCTGTGAAATGCATCATACGGTAAACGTAACTTGACTTATATGATATGCATTAATCAAGATGAGACTACCAGAAACTACTGGTACAAGGCAAGACAATCCAGATCAAATCGGAGCGTTCTCGGAGATCGCTTAGGCTGCGAAGGAGCTTAACTGCAAACAAGTAACTCATGTTACGAGTCTCAATTCTAGCGAAACTTGACTCTATTTCGCTCCTTCGTTACACGTCTATTACCAAGCGAAGTTTCATTATTTCCCTATGTAGCTTGTGAAGTTTTCTAGTCTTCCGATGTGGTGATCCGGCGGCGTAGCAATCAATCCCCTGACCGTATTGCGTAGTGTACGCGGGTCCTAATCTTGAATTGACACATGCCAAACACGTGAAAGAGCCTCAGGCAGCAATCATAGCTAGCGACTCTCCAATGTCGCTGTCGGTAGGAATTAACAATAATCCGATCTATACAGTTATTTATTTGGTCGGAGTAGGTACTGTAATAGCACGAACCACGGCCCATAAATATTATCTCGACACTAGTGTGCCAATTTTACTTGCGCAGGTGACTTCTGAAGTTCCACAGAAAAGTTCCTTGACCAAGTCAGGATTGCTCCGTTTCAGGATGGGAGGTAACTGGAATTGCAGATTCGCGATTAGATAAGATTGACATTATCTCACCAAATATAGGTAAGCGAATATCACGTGTGTGGGTAGTTGTGGAGTGGCGCAGAATTGAAGCAGAACAGCCAACACAAAATAGCTTTGGGGGATTCGGGATGGAACGTGGCTGAAGCGCTGCGCCAAGGTGCGGTGCGGTAAGACGCGGCATGTCGAAGGGCTCTAGACTGCGGTGGTAACAGTATTTGTCTGTAGGTATTATTATCATCGGCGGTGCCACTTGCCATTAAGTCAAATACCGATGACAATCGGTCTACACTACAGTAGTGTAGGACTAGGTTGAAGGCTACCTAGGTATGTGAACCCTGTATATATATGACTTCTGATATATGTACGTAGTACTTGCAGTATGACTACCGGAGTTTTGCTCAGCGTTTGCATAGTAGGTACACGATCGTCGTCGCACTCGCTTCGTGGGCTGCAATACCAATACCACATCTCCACGTGCGTGTAAGCTTATAATAATAAATTTGAAGCCTCCAATGTAACCTGCCTTGTGTCATGGTGCTTGGTTCCTGCATAACTGCACATATGCCGTTACTATGTTGCATGTGATTCTTGTTGTTAGGTACGTTCATAATTGGTCTATTTATCGTAGGTATTGTTTAGCACTTTTACGGCAAAGTCGAGACACAGGGAAATTGGGAAGAAGAAAAAAACGAGGCGCTTTAACCCTCTGCGTAAGTACCTCATGACTGAATTGGGGAGTGTGCCATACGAGGAGCTTGTCGGAGACTTTGATCGGCACTACGAAAATCATGCGTCTGTCATCTGAATGCGAAATAGAAACATGGTTTCAGACTATTATAGCTGTTGGTGATGGAGCTCCGCATCTGTCAAGTGGTAAGCATAAGGGCCTACCTATACTTACCTGTCATAATCTTTATCAATAGTACGCTCTACCGCATTACCTGTACAAATTCGTATCGTCCAGTCAAGGGTCAACTACCGGACCCTGCCAAAAGCTCGGACCGACTATACCCTATAACCCAGCTACCTAATTTAGCTATAAATATTATAATCTATTATATTAAGCTAACACCTCTTTATTTATTTAAATAACTAATATATTACTATTGAAATTTTTAATATTATTTATTAATATTATTTATGTTAGGTGGGCTATGTGTATGTATGTACATAAGTATAGGGGTTAACCTTGTGTATTAAATCTGTCTATGTGTNTTTTTATTTATATATATAGGTACAAACCTTTCGTACAAAGGGTTAGCGGAGTAAGGGGAGGCCGGAAGTATGTTAGTCCGGCTCCAGCTTTTCTTAACCTCCTAGCCTTTTTAGGTCGTGCTTTTTAATTGTACNTAGTATATATTACGTANAATTNATTANNTATTNNTATTTTAACAAATATATATTATTGTTAAATTATTATAATTGTTTATATAAAAATATTTAAAAAAAAATAATTAAAATACTTAAATAGTTAAAATGACTTATAAATATATTATAGTTATTATTATAAAACTTAATTATAGCTTTTTAAATATTTTTAAAACTTTTATAATTTTTTTTAAATTTTAACTTAAAATATTCTGTCTTAGTTGTTAAAATAATAACACTAAAAATATAGAAGTTGAAAATCTAAGTGGCAGATTAATATATTCAGAAAAAAACTAAAGACCCTGGTCCTTAGTCTGGCAGGGGTTTTATAGGTGGCAAGCGTTAGCGAGCCCCACCTACCCTAGCCACTCAGCCACTTTGCCACGCCACAGTAGGTAGGTAGTAGGTAGGCACCTTCGATGCATCCATGCATTGTGTCTCTTCATGTACCTACCGACTAGGTACACTAAGCGAGATTGCACTCACTGTACGAGCTGTCCCAGATAGGAAATGGTCAGTGATACATCTCCATTTCTGGGGCTTAGTGCGCAGGCTACGGTTCCTCCTGCTAGGTACCGTATTAGACGAGCTGGCCTAGCCACAGATAGCTAGAGTTAGAGCATTTAGTGAGTCGACAGTACGGTAAGTCTGTCTCAGAGCCACTTGCTGTGAGTGAGCTGCACTGAACCACCATCGTCTTCGCAGAACCACATACAGTACAAATACGCACCATTGAGTCAAAATGGCCGAGATTTGCATTCGACTGGCGACTCTTCAGCCTGGTGCGTTTCATGACAGACTGTGCATCGGGCTTCAAGAAATCGCCTTTTCCCTCACTCACCACACCCCCTGTTTATGAGTCGCTGTCCTACCTATGCCAACAAGTCCTAAGGATGGGTGATATCTACGAAACAAGCCGGCGGGTGGTGGCAGTCCATTTCCCATCTCATAGGCAGAGAATGGTTCGAGAGACTGTGGATCTGCCAAGAGGTTGTTCTCGGAGGAGAGACATCTTTCATCTCTTGTGGCCAAAAAGAGATGATCCCCTGGTCAAGCTTCCGTGCTGTCATGTATTACATGTACCTATTTAAATCCAGCTGATGGCCGATACGGATGTGCGGCCTTTCGCAGACCGCATGTCTCTGATACTGAAGCTCATTACTTTGTCGCCAGGCGTCACCTTCATGGATCAGTCATCACAACTCTCTTGACATTCTATCTAGGTGCGAGATTGAAGCAGTTGTTGATCTTCCTAGTTGGGTCCCCAACTAGGCCGTCCCCCCAGCTATCAAACGCCGCCTCCAGTGTCCTGCGGATGTGCACCGTTGGTCAAGACTTTGTAGCCTTCCAGCTGTCATGGACCCCGAAGTTCGGCGTCTCCCCATCTCTTGCACTGTTTTGACTACTATTGAAAAGGTAATAGCCCCTGTCCAACTCGGTGACGACGATTTGCTGGACTGGCTCTGTACCTTGCTTTTACAGAGCATCCGTCACGGTTCTTATCAGGGCAAAGAAAGCTTGCTAGAGACATATTCCCGAATTATCTTATGTAATGAGTTAAGAGACTCGTTCTCCCTTCTTAGTAAGTGGCATATCTCACAACAGGAATGTGAGATTGCGATTACAGCATTATTAAATGCTGAAAATGCAGATGATATAGACCTCTCTAACTCTCCAGAATTACGGTTCTTTCGTGTCTCAAGCTGCTGAAAGTTTCAAGGGTCGCTGTTTCTTCTGCAGTGCAGATGAATACATTGGACTAGCCCCTCAAGCAGCTCAGCCTGGGATAGAATATGCAATGTAATTAGGTTGCTGCCTCCCCATTCTCTTACGCCCTCACCCAGACCGAGCTAACTGCTTTTGGTTGTTGGGGGATGTTACATACGTGGGTCAATGCATACCTACCTAATGAAGGTTTATTTAGTGAGTTTCCTGAATATATTCGCCCTGTCATCAGATATGATGAAGAGTGCGATGGCTTATAGATATAGTACCAAGACAAAAGAAATGGCCAAGTATAGAAAGAAGATCCTTGGGTTCTACAATTGCTGGCTAAGATGGTTGATCAGAGACTTATTATGAATCTTCGTGTTGAAGAGATCCCCCCACGCGAGACTTCAGAACTGTTAAAAGTCTGTGGTGTAAGACTAGAACATTACAAGCTTGTTTAAATTGTTGTTATTAAGCTCCTCGCTATATGGCCTAGCAACACGAACTAGCCGCTATTATGCACTCCATCTCACCTAAAAGCAGAAGTTGTGATGTCTGGCGGCTCGTTGGATGGCAACGGAGATCGTAGCTTGTCATGCTATCAGGTTCCTAATCAGCAGCAGCATGAAAGAAGTCGGATACTTTGAAACCATCCTGTGTAGCCTGGATGCCAACGGGAAATGTATGTTCTCGCCTGCCATACTTTATTGTCTCAATATTTGTCTCCTTTGATAGCAGGCAAACACACATAGCAGTAGGACGATGTTTGCCAAAGCGCACGGCTAATGAGCATAAGTAGGGACGTCAACTGGTTCGAATCCTAGTTTAGGACTATTCGGAATCTCATCGGCCCTACTATTTGGGCGTATTCATGCCTATAGGTAGGTAAGATCTTAGAAAGATTACTTTCCAGTTGATATTCTGAATGGCGAACCTTTCATAGCACATTGCGTTTCTGTCACGATTAGATACTTTTTTCCGAATGGGTAAACTAGCATTAAACATGCCAAACACCGAGGAGGTCCTTGGGCCTCGGAGAAACCTTGAGCTGGTGCCTAGTATACTCAGTTCTATAGAAGCTAAACGACTACTTCGGGGGGGTAAGGATATAAATGGAGGATACCATGGCCTATCTTGTTTTGCGGCTGCAGGAGCTACTGTACTTGCCTTGTAAGATGTTCAAGAAGCGAACCTAGCGGTGAGGCTACTCGGACTTTTAGTAAAGCGGCTCTAGCACGTTCCATGTGACGACTTATACTGAGTACTAAGAAAATCTGGGCAGCTATGCTGAAGTTATCATAGGGCTTGAAGGCCGCATGTAAGCGATTGGCACGCGAGAACATCAATAATTGGGAGGAGGGTAGATCTACACCAATAAAATACTGGACATGACGGTCACATGCCGCTGAATTCTCGCTGCTTTGTCATGGAAAGCCGATGGCCTACTAGAACTACAAGCTGACGGCAAAGAAAATGATGAAAACGACGAAAATTGCAGCGCGCGCATTGGGATCGAACTAGCGCAGTAATTTCCTATCCGATTCCGGGCATCCCAATCATGACGTATAATCCGATGTCCTACGATAAGCAACTTAGGTCAGCGTTGTATCACACAAAAGCTATAAATACACCGAAACGGCCCGGATAGGTCAGCCATGTAGTTGATCCGGAGCAAAATGTATGCTGGAAAACCAGACCGCACGACGACACCCCGAAAAAGGCCCAACGAGAAAAGGAAAAACATGTTCTACATTATAATAATATCGAGGAGAGATTTAGTTATAAATCGAGCGTATATTAATTAAAAAAAACATGTATATAGATAATCATGCAAATATATCTGTACCAATCTAGCGACGGATGTACCAAATGAAGCTCAACTGGCCGTCATTCCTGTAACAAGGCTATCCACATTACTTTACGTTTTCTCACCGACAACCTAGTGACGAGGCACATTACCCGAGGCATTGCATTGAGCTGGAAACTAACCTGAGTGAATTGAAATGTAAGCCCGGGTGTCTCACCTAAGCAGCCCTTTTTTGTGGCAACTTTCTGACCGGTTCGTATTCAAGAGAGCTCTTGTACGGATTGATGAAGCTATCTCATGTTTGTGGCGATATTGTAACGAGATGGCTTCTTTAAAGTAATTATGGGTCCCGAGTTGAAGTACAAATAGAAGCAGTCATCTCATTCTCTTTCTGCTTTATTTTGATTCAACTTTAACTCTGCACGCCGGTATCGAGATTCTAAACTTCTCTGTCTGATAATCATCAAACTGTACAAACGTACTCATACACCCTCGGAAATATGCATACTCCAGCCCTCGTGTGGTCATTCATTCCTCTTGCCTTGGCGCTCCCCCTCGAGTCCCGAGATGCTCCTGAGTTCATCATCACTGATTTGGGAGCTACCTTCCCGTATCCTTTCCCTCCTTACGGCTTACCATCCGTCAACTCGGTAGTTGACATCTCGGTGACTTACCCAGACCCTACGTCAAGCACTGGCGCTACCCTCAACACAACTTGCAGTGTGGGCTGGCCTTCAGGTACCGATCCAGCTCCAACAGAGTGGACCGCTTGCGCCAGCCCGTCATTGCAGTTTCGTTTGCCGGCAGATGGATGGACTAGCACTACAAATTTTGCGGTTGAATTCTGGGAGACACTGACGTCTAGCGGGTATGTGAACAGAACCTACTGAGCTTTCATTTCAATCCCATCGTTATTATGTGACTAGAATTAGCTTTCTGACCAAGAGTGTTTTGCGCAGATCGGGCCTGGATGGCTCACACATTCTCACATCAGACCTTGGGAACCCTAGTGACCCGAACGCGTACCTATTTTGTCTCGAGAAGGGCAAGTTCAACCCGTTAACTTGCACGTTGACGGGCCCGATGGGGCAAGCGCAAAGGACAGTTGTCCTGCCCGCAGTCGAACTCAGCTCAAGGCCAGCTTGAGAGGCTAAGATCAACATTCAAGCGTAGGAGTGGAATAGCGGTCGGAAGACGGGGATTGACAGGAAAATATGGAAAAGGGGGCACGCACTCAGCACTCACACTACCTATAGTTAACAGCACTCCTTGTTTTATATTGATATATTCTTTTCAAGAAATATTTTTCTTGGGTTTTGTTTTTAATCTAGGCCCTCCTATACAATGAAGCGATTCTACTTGCCTTAGATGCGTACCGAGCAGCCTACTTTCTAGGGTTAGGTCTACGAGCGGTGTTATATATTATATAGCTAATTGAATAACTTTGTTCCTATTCAACCTTTTATCTAGTTGTATCATGTCATTAAACATGTGTATTTAACCTTATAAGTTGCTATTTGTTTTATTTTACTATCTAAAATGCATGTGAAAAGAGGAGAGTATACATATGTAGGCAACTAAATAGCTTGGGATTTAAGATGTTTAAGAATCAACTGAATAATCTATTGAGCTTAAAATGCTATTCATTAGCTGTAGACGTATTTATTTATTTACGTTCGGGCTAAACCCTCTGACGGGTAAACTAACTCTCCGCACTAGATTATAGTCTTCACTGAACTAGCCGCGGTAAATATGACAAGAGCATATTGTGCAAAGGTTGAAACAGTATTTATATTCAGCTTACTTTTTTTTAAGTTTAAAAAGCTCTTAGTTTACTCTTTTGTGCCTTCCCTATTGCCCTCTATTTATAGCCGTGAATTGGCCTACCCCTCTCTAATTAGGCTCCGGCTATAGGCCTTCTATATGAGGCTCGTGATCCTCACCAACTAACCGTAAGGCTGACAGGGGTAGGCACCTGGTGTTAGCCGTGTGACAGTAAACCTGCTTGGCCAATGATATCCCCCGGCGTTAATTACAAGCTAGCGTCGTTTTCTATTAGATATCGCATTAATCGTTGCGTGTAAAGATTTTCCTCATGGCCGTGTATTGGATTTCCCAAATAGGGTTGGTCTGGATAGGCAGTGGCAGGTTTTCCTTTCCCGGCTTGTACTCGTGTGAAAATATCTTGTATCGAAGGTCGCAGTCGATAATCAACCGCTAGGGCTTCGACTAGGAGTTGTCGCAGCTCGGGATCGAGAAGGGGAAACCTATCCTCCTCCCCTGGTCGGGGTAGGATGTCCGTTGCGTAGGTCTCGATCCCGTTAACGACAACCGTGTTAGACCCGCTAAAAGGGCGCGCGTCCGGATTTATCAGGTGTATCATTACCTAATTTGCGTGGCTTAGACCAAATCTCAACAAACGCATGCAAGGCGTGACTTACAGCAGCAATTTGCAAAAGATTATCCCTTACTGCTCTGGGGTAAGGGGTAGGGCTCATTGTACTAGACCCGTAATCGATAAATTTAAGGCGGGGGAACGACATATCTTTGAGTTAAAGAGTTAATTAGTGATTATTCTTCAATATTTGGTGTCAATTGTTCCTTTTTCCAACGAGCCAACAACGGCCCCGAATGAATTACCGAGCCAAGGTTAGTTAGTACCTACGTTCTGGGACATGTATATCGTGCCGCTCGACCATAATATTTCTTAGCGCAATATCGTTGTGGGCGAATCCATTCGGTTCGGGCTGCGTAATCGTTTCTAACACCAGCGGTGCACCAGGTTCCGGAGCATCCTGTGGGAAATTCATCCCGACGCAAGCCCTTACCACTGAAATGAATTAGTAAAATGTTTCTATGGTTGTATGTAGCCTTGGTGAATAGAAGCTGTTGCCTCTTACTGCAGAAGTAGAAGCTCCAAAGAAGACGGTTAGGAAAACGGCGATTAGTCTCCTTCGCTCTCCGCGATAACTGCTTTAGACTTCCGTCTGGTAGATATTCTAATAATATCGCCGGGCCTCGGTGGCGACGTATTGTCTTGAATATATTAGTTTCCGGGTTTGTTAATGGCGATGTAAAAACCCTTAAAACTCTCCCTAAACTCAGCCCCAATGGTGGACGGTAAGTGGCAACGTCGGCAGTAGCTGCTATCATCTGAACATGGTGTGCTCTCCCACGCAAGTACTTTTTTCGAGATTCCTATTAGCGTAGCTCGAGCGACTATGGAGCGAATTTTCTGCTTACTGTGAGCGATTTTATCTCAGTAAGAAAATCCTCTATTCCGGCATCTGGGAATAGCGCCCATTTAAGGACGACTCTTCTTTGGCTGTCATCCCACGGCCCCCCCCTATGGTACCTGCGAAGCTGTAGCGGATCACTATCCTTGATTAACAATGTCATACCGGAACTACCGGTGCCTAAATGCTTCTCTAGTTCCCATCCTTTACGATGTCCAAAGGTGTTCTGCAAGAGTTCTTGTGCCGCCTGGGCTCGCGCACGAGTCTCCCGTGCGATGAATTCATCCATCCGAAGGTCGGCAATTAAACAACTGTTCAGTTTGCAAAGCCACCGAATTAGGGCAAACTGGATTTGAAAATGAAAATTTAAGGTGTAAAGAATCAAGGTCAACTTTTACCCACCAGTTCATAGGATCCAAGAATTTGTGGCTGACTTTGTGTTTCTTTTACCCTTTGTTCTCTGCCCAACCACAAAATGCTCAAAGAATGCACGGCTTTAAATTAAACAGGGAACTATATAATAGTCTTTGAACTTCTACTAACAATGCTGTTTCCGGCTAAGGAAAATCAACACGAGATCAACGGATCAGGTCTAGTGTAACAACCATGTACATTTCCTATCATAGTAGAGCGAGTAAGCCTTAACTATGGTACTGCTGCAATCTGCGTAGGTTGGCCCATTGTTACGATCACGCAGACAGGAGAAGTCACATAGTACGATCCAACCTTCACGCAGTAACAAAAGTCATCGTAGACCCCTACCTAAGATCCTGCCATGGTAAAAGTGTAGACCACTTGCCACACTCCATTATCGATATCAAATAGTTAAGGATGAGGTTGGGGCCGCAATTCACTTTTCGATCTTTGCGCATCTTCGTTTACCGGCAAGCCTCGTGCGCCTATATTAGTTGCAATCCAAAATAGACTGAATTTCCAAGCTTAGTACCGCCATCTGCCCTGCTGAATGAGTTCACGGCCACGGCTGCTAAATCAAATCTGGACCTTTCCTCAATGAAAGTATATCCGTCAAAGGGAATTCACGGAGTCCGAGAGGCGTTATCCACCTATCGACGGAACAAGGAGAGGAAGGTCAGCCGCACGTTACTACTTGGGGCCTTATTTGAAGCTATTGTGCCGCCAATTCTGTGCCTCATTCAAGCGTATGGGAACGTGCGTCTTATCTCATCTCGGTCAGGGGATAGGACACAGAAGAACTTCAATATTGGCAATATCTTTGCAGCCCAGGCTGGTATAGGCGGGTTGAGCATTGGAGCCGCAGCAAACTCGGGGCTAGGTCCTCTCGCGATTCATCTTCTTCCTTGTATGCTGGCAAGAATTTGGAAGGGCCACGAGACTATCTCGCTCTGGGTCGAACTCGTCGATCAGTGGAAGCAAGAGATTAGACACATATAGTAACGGTAATGCGACCGAAACAGCCGCAGTTATGGGCTTCACGATAAACCTTTAGTCGGTGCGCCGAGGGCCGACTTAATCGTTAACGTGATCCCGAAGCAGCAGCGCTCTTTCCAGTGACGTCAAGATGTGATGGTGCTTGACCTCTAGAGAGATGGTTGCGCGTGTATTTCAATAAAGTATAATAGGTCGCGTTGACATCCTACTTAGCTCATCCTCTTCACTATTACCCGCGACAGCATCATAATCGCTATTTCTACCAGGTGATACCGATTGCCCAGAGAGCGACATCGGTTCAGTGGTTAGCCCTTAGCCAACCTTTCCACATTCACAACAAGACCTGGTCTTCCTGATCGAACAGGATACAAGGTACTGAGCTCAAGGATGAAGAAACTTCTCTTGGACGTAAATGGTCCCTTATCTAACTAAAAACCGATCGATCTACTGCAGCTATAATGAATATAGCGGATAGATTTGCATAAATATTATTGTTCCATGTCTACTACAAACTAGAGGGTCACTGACCAGTAGGTAAAGGTGGTGTCATCTATTCCGGAATGATGTGATACAACCGTACTTTTTATTAATTAAACGGTGTTAGCATGTACGCGATTTCTTCCATCGCTACCCCTTAAATCCTCCCATGGTATTTTCATCAGAGTAGAAGATATTGACGGGCCTATCGGCTGCCTCCTTGATTGAAGAGCTCGCTATCCGTTAACATGGTCCCAGTAACTTACCGGACGTCGATGTGGCAGTGACGGAGGAAACGCTAGTAATAATGGGGTAACGACCCAAAGCATACGATTCAACTTGTCATCAACGAGTCTTAAGATTCTGGTCTAATTATCGCACTCGAGTCTGTCTATCAACTCATGGAAGCTCATAGGTAAGCGATCCGCATAGGTAACAATAGCAGCGTTTACCACAAGCAAAGTAATACTTAACTTGACTTATAAATAATTTAACTAAACAAAAGCAAAGCAATAATTTTAAATTATTTGCTTAAAATAAAAACAAATATTTTTATTGTTTATAATTATTTATAAATATTTATAAATAATTTTATTAATTTTTTAATTTTTTTATAAGGTATATTTAATAAAAAANNTATATATAAATATATAAACAATATATTTATATATATTAAAAGTATTATTAAAGCCTTTATATAACTATTTAACATAAAAGCTTAAAAAGTATAAAAAACAATATTAAAAATAAAGTTATAAAAGCTATTTAAAAGTTTAACTTAATAATATAAAAATATTTATAATATTTATAATAATTATATAAAACATTAAAGCATTAAAATATCTTAATAAAGTTATAATCTTATATAATTTAACTATATTTCACTTATATATTTTACTTATATATAATTTAAATTAATATAGGTAGCTAAAAGTGGTGTAGAGTGCGGTCTATATAACAGGGGTTATATTACGCAGGAGACAAGTACTTGAGGCCCCGAGAGCTTGGGCCATGTTAACTTTAACCATAATATCCGCTAGTCCTGAAGTGGTCTAGTTGCCTAGGTTAGATCAGCGAATCTGGAAAAAGCATCGAGAACCTTTACTGTACATATGAGAACATGTCCTGATAGCAGCGAACAACACGACCTTCTCATTGAACCGCAAAATCTATACTAATGCCTCCCCGAACACCGCCCCGGTTGGCAGCTCAGTGCTGTAGGGCGCCGCTTGACCCATTCGCCCGCCCGTCCCTCGCCAACCTCTTTGCTGCGGTCTCGGTGCAGACCGCACTGTCACAGACTCGCAGCGCATCTATTCTCTCCAATCTATCCGACAACCCGGGCGCCTACCAGAAGCGCATCCGTGTCGGCCGCGGTCCGTCGTCGGGAAAGGGCAAGACGTCCGGTAGGGGTCACAAGGGTCAGAAGCAGCATGGAAAAGTCAAGCCGTGGTTTCAAGGTGGTCAGACACCTCTGATCTTCCAGAAGGGCCGTCTGGGCTTTGAGAATCTGTACGTTGATTTAACCTGCTTACCATCCTGTGAATATGCCGGCTAATCACTAAGCTAGACGCGCTCCCGTCATGTCCGAGGTCAACTTAGACAAGTTACAGGAGTGGATCGACGCCGGACGGATCGACGCGACCAAGCCCATCACGCCCAAGGAACTGATACAGTCCAACCTCGTGGGATCTATCAAAGACGGCATCAAGCTGCTGGCGCGGGGGGCCGATGCCATCAAGCAGCCTGTTGATATAATGGTTTCTCGGGCATCGGCGGGCGCTATCGACGCGGTGGAGAAGGCCGGTGGCAAGATCGTGACGAGGTACTACACGAAACAGGCCATCAAGCGGCTGGTAGAGGGGAAGAGCATAAACACCGGGCTGCCCTTGCCGACGGGCCCCGAACACGTCGAGCCGGTTCTGGAGGAGGTACGGCAGAAGGGCTTCTTCTACCGCCTGCCGGATCCCACGTCTCGTTGGGACATGGAGTACTACCGCGACCCGGCTCACCGAGGATACCTCAGTCATACCCTACAGCCAGGCGAGTCGCCCAGCTTGTACTTCAAGGTGCCGCCGGCCCAGATCGCCAAGGATCTACAGAAGAAGAAGAAGGTCAAGCAGGAGGACGTCAAGCTTTGGGAGAAGTTGTAATCGTCCCAGGTCACTGCTCCTATGAATGTGACAAGAGTGCCGTGTATGTGTATCATGGATGCTTTAAAAGTACTCAGACTCGATAGCGAGGGAGGACTACATATACCTCACATGTATAATTGTCATGTAAATTTGCGTCGTATGGTCCATACGCCAACATAGATTTCTCCTGATTGCACTTATTAGGTTCGGCCCCTTGTTGAGTCTTGTTTGTTGAGAAGATATCTACCTGGCATTTACGTTTCGGTGTCAATACAGTCGACAGCGGTCTCACTCACTTAATGTGTTTTACCTCCCTCCCTAGGTATGTGATAGACAATACGGTACTAACCTCAGGTAGCCACGCAGAATGTGCACTTCGAATTGTGGCACATGCAAACAAATGCCTCGGATGGCGTTATAGAGGCACTCGGAAAGTCAATTCATGCTACCTATACCAAAACACCTCCTTCCGCTTCGGCAGGTTGGTAGCAAAGGTTCTGTTCTTCCTGTGGTTGTCTCCAACAAGTGTGCATTAGGGCTAGGGGGGGATTCTGGGATACCATCACCATGATTATCACAGATTTAAAACCATGCCAAAGACGGTCATATATTTTTAAAATGATTATAAAAAAAAAAAAAAAAAAAAAATTAAGTACCTGGGGTTAGTTTTATTAGCGGTTATATAGCTATTTTTTAAAAGTAATTTTAGTATTAATTTTATTTTTTAGGTATTAATATACTTTATTATTATAATAGTTAAATAAATTTATATATATTTTATTTTNNTAAACGTTATTATAAAAAAACAATTAAAAAAAAATATTAGTAAAAAAATAAAATAAATATATAAAAATATTTTTAAAAATAATTAATAGTTTAAATATAAGGTATTATTAATTAAATTAAAAAAAAGAATTATTATTTTTAATAATAAAAATATATATAAAAATATACTAAAAACTATAGAAATTTTACTACGTAATAATTTTTATAAAAAAACAATTAAAAAAGTTCTTATAATAGTTTTGTTATTAAAATTAACGCTATACTAAATAACTTTTAAAATAAGCGTAGTTTAAGCTTATAACGTTTAAAAAATAGTATTATTTATTTTAAAAAATAGTAAATATTTTATAAATAAAAATTAGTTAAAAAATTTATTTAAACTATATTTAAAAATAATAAAAGTTAGTTTATTTTATAAAAGTATTTTTTTAAAAACTTTAGCTTTAATATTAAAGTTTTAAATATAATACGTTAATAATAAAATTTAGCTAGAACTATATTTTATATAATTTAATTAAAAAATATTTTAATTAATAAAAAGTTTTTTAATAATATAAAACTTTAAATAAAGTAAAATAATTGTTAAAAAAAAAGCGATATATTATTTAAAGCTATAAAGCTTAAGTTTTTAAAAAAAAAAGAAAAGTATTAAACTAATAAATATTAATATAAATAAACAAAATTGTTTANTTTTTTAAACTTTTATAATTAGCTTAAAAAAATAAAAGCTTAAATAAAAAAAGCTTTAAACTTAAAAAATAAATANGCTTATAAANAAAAAAGTTAATATTATACTAAAAAACTTAAATTATTAAAACTTTAAGCTATATTTAAATTTTTATAAAAAGGATAAGTGTGGAGGGCTAGGGCGAGGCTGGCAAGGCTGTCAGGGGTGCAGGGGTTAGTTAGGAGATATAACCAACTAACCTACCGGCTAAACCCCGGGACGCCTGCTAAGCCAACCTATAAGCCAAAAAGGGCGTTTGCTAAAGGGTAGTACGAAGCGTCCTTTTTAATAAAACAGATTTGTAGAAATATATACAAATATATACGCTTTTAAACCCTTTAGACCTATATAGTAAACTAGTCCGTTATAGTTATAAACCTAGTTCGTATTCTTTAAATTAACTATATAATTAGCTAAATAATAATAAAAGCTGCTGTTTTATTAGTTATTTATATATATAACGCTTGCTAATAAATAAATAAATTGTTTATCCAATTATTTAAATTTTATTATTTATTATATTTTTTATTTTAAAAATAATTTAAATAGCTATTATAAACACCCAGTTTATATATAATATATATATATAAATCGATTAATATACGCTATTATTTTTAACTATATAATTTAAAAGTTTTAGGAGCTATATTAATTTAAATAGCTTAAGACCTACTATAACTACCTAAAAAAGCCCGCTAAAAATACTACTAAAAGCACTAACTACTAAATATATTTAAAAGTATAATATAACCCGTTATATATATAAATATAAAATATAATATAAAATATAAAAATTACTGCTAAAAGCACTACAAAAAATAAAGCTAGACCTTCTTAGATTTGCTATAAAAGTAAAAATAATTGTACTACTAAAAACAGCCCGTAAGGATTATTTAGGTCTTACTATAAAGTGGACTGTTTATATAAAAAGGCATAATATAATATAGCTTTAAATTATATATTCCGTTAACCTGTTGTTTTTTTGTTTATATTTTATAAGCTATAATTTATATATATAGATCGCAAGCTAACATTTTATATAATTATACAAGCTTTTAAAAACTGCGTAGCTTTTATAGATAAAAATATTATAAATATAGTTTATAAAATATATAAAAACATTCTAATACATAAATAAAAAAACGCTATAGACCTAAATATATAATATAAGGACTAAATAGACGTATATATATATATAAAGGTATTTAAGGTTTTAAAAGTTAAGGGGCACCTAAGGGTATAAGATTTTTTATAGTAGTTAGCAAGCGCTTAGCACTTAAGTAGGCAAGGGCTAGACTTGATAAAATTGCCCGCCAGAAGGTACTAGCCTCGGAGATGCCTATTATATTTAGCAAATATAATAAATAGTTTAAAGCGCTATTACGTTAAAGGGGCTATAAAAAATAAAATATTTTCGCAGTAAATAGGCCAGTAAGCTTAAATAATAGCTAGGAGTACCCCTATTAAAAGCCTAAATTGTAAAAGTATAGGTAGCTTTTAAAAATTTGTTGCAAGCTACGCTTTATTATATTAAATAAAAAATATTTAAAACTATAAAAGACCTTAAGGCCTGCTAAAGTATAGTAGATTAAATAGCGGATAAAAAAGAGCAAATAGTAGGATTTATATATAAGCCTATAGCTAGATTTTAGCGCCGGTTAGAACTAATACAGAGTATAGCCGACTAGGGATATAATTTATTAAAATTATACGTATATATATACGCGTAAAAATGCTAAAAGCGCTAGAGTAGGATAGGTTAGGCTATATTAATAAAAAACGCCGATTAAGCGTAAAAAACTTTTATATTAAAATAAAAAATTATATTAAAGTATATTTTCTAATATAAAACGTTTAAACTAAAGGCTACAAAGCATATATAAGTATTAAATAACATACTTAGTTATATAATAATATAAGTAGTTTAAATAGTTTTATATATATAAAGGAAAAAGACCTTTACATACGCCGCAAAAATCTCGGAGGTATATAAAGGGCTAGGGTAAGGCTAGTAAGGCTATTAAAAGTACTAGGGGTTAGTTAGAAAATATAACTAACTAACCTACCGGCTAAACCTCGGAACGCCTGCCAAGCCAACCTATAAGCTAAAAAGGGCGTCTGCTAAAGGGTAGTACGGAGCGTCCTTTTTAGTAAAGCAGATTCGTAGAGATACGTACGAATATACACACTTTTGAGCCCTTTAGACCTACGCAGTAAGCTAGTCCGTCACAATAAGCTAGCTAAATAATTTTGCTTTAATAAAAAAAACTATTTAAATATTTTCTAGGGACCTTTTTAGCTTTAATAGCAACCCTAAGGTAAAAATAAAAATAAAAATAAATATTAATATTTTAATAGCTTTTATAAAGTATAATAGGGAGCTATAGGCTTAATTAGCTATAAATAGTTTAATTATTTTAAGTTTTAAATATAAAAGCTTATACTTTATTAGACAAATAAAAAAAAATAGCAAATATAATTAAAAAATAATAATAAAATAAAACCTACGCTTAATAAAATTAATTTTTAAAAACTTTAAAATAATATTATTTAATTAATTTTATTTTTTAGCTATTAGTTATATTTATTAAATAGCTTTATATTTTTAAAAACTAGCTTTATAATTCTAACTAAAATTGCTAATAAAATAGGATATACTATAATTATTTCTAAAGCTAAAAAGTAAAATACTATAAATAATAGTTAACTATAAGCCTAACTATAATATAAATAATTAAAAATATAATTATTTTTAATTATTATTATATTAAGTTAATTATAAAAACCTTTTGCTAAGCCTAAATATATATAAAAATTTATTAATTTAGTTTATAAAATAATAAAAATATTAAAAAAAAAAAAAAAAAAAATTGCTTATTATTTAAACTTTTTAAACCGGTTTAAATAATAGTTGTTAAATAATTTTATTAAACTAGTTTATACTAGTTTAAT
>NQIM01000084.1:876-113234 GCA_003426235.1 Xylaria polymorpha | reverse complement strand
ACGCCTCCTGCAGGCACTCGTGTCGACCAGCGCGGCGAGGACATCCCGCGCCATGGCGGAGCGCCGATCGCTGCCGGCGACGTACTTATCCTCCTCGACGAGGACATCCAGCATATCAGGCGGGTTCCTCGCGGACCAGTGATGGACGGGCCAGGACGGCGCGGAACAGAGTCGCGTCAGTCTTCACCGCCGCAGCGGCCCGCGCGACGACCTTGTCCGGGTCGGCCGTGAACACGGCCTCGGCCTTCACCAGGGCGCGCAGGAAGGCCACGATCTCCCTGCGCTTCGCGGGGTCTGCGAGCTTCTGCGTCGTCGTGGCCAGGTTGTAGATCTCGCGGTACGTCGTCTGGTCGTCGCCGAAGACGATGGCGTCGGCGCCGAGGGCGTTCGCGCCTAGCTGCACGCTGGGCTCCCACATCCCGATCGCGTCGATCGCCCCGCGCTTCAGCATCGCTGGGAATGTGTTCGCGCCGCAGGGCTCTTTTAGACATGCGCCGCCGGGAACTACGGTGCTCGGGGTCAGTGTCGCCTATTTGAGCGTGTCCTACGAGTATCCCGAAAACGGGGAAAGGTTGAGATATATATATATAATTCGTGCCTAGAATGGGTCTTTATACCCTTAAATAGCGATGACAAAATAGGAAATAGAACTGAGCATCACACGTACCGATCGTATAATCCGAAGGCTTAAGCCCAACGGTAGCAAGGTACGTCTGGACGAAGTATTCCGAAGACGTGGAGGGGAAGGCCCCGATCCTCTTCCCCTTGAGATCCGCGAGCGCGGCGACGCCGGCCTTCCGGCTCGCGACGATGCGGTAGTAGACCTCGGCGGTGGTGATGACGGTCCGCAGGTTCCGGTGCGTGGCGTACTGGCGGAGGAGCTGCGTCTCCGAGTTGGCGCCCAGGTCGACGCTGGCGTCGCTCGCGAGGCTCGGGATCCCCCCGTTCACGATCGTCACGCTGCCGTTGAAGTAGTCCTCTTTCGCGATCAGCTCCGGCGTCCACTCGAGAACTTCCAGGTTGCTCGCTACTTTGAGAGATGATATGCACGACGCTGCGAGCAGGAGTGCTGCGGGCCAGGAATTATGGGCGAGATGCATCGTGCTCGGGACTCTTGTCGACTGATTGATTGAATTTTCGTGGAATTCGGTCTATCTAGCGCTCTCGGAGATTCAAGACGAGACGAGAATTCCGCCTCTGGAATAACATCCAGAGGTCGAAGAGAACCAGTTCTGCCATTTCCGCCCTGACCATATGAATATTTCGTAATCCGTAACAGCCCTTGGGTTCTGAACTCGGCGTGCTCTATCGTATTTCCGTCCCGACGAATAGGATGAGGCAGGTTCTTCTCGTCTCGCTTTTGCCGGCTTTGCAACCATAGAGCGTCGGGCGCCCCGCACAATAGATTGAATCTAGAATTAGACGACCTCGGCTCTGCACGATGATCTACTATTTGTGAGATGCCGGGCTTGATTGAGTGGTAGTATTAAGGGAAATAGAGGTGCGACTGGCTGACCGAGTATTCTATGAGGGGGGATGATAATATCGAAGGAACGGTAGTGGCGGATGGGCATCGCCTTAATCACACTAAACATACGCGGTGCTCCAAGTCATATTTAGCAGTATTCGTACAATTGACTATATTTCCAGACTCGAGTAGAGCAAACCGTGTGATATAGGCAGTCAGGGACAACAAAATCCTCGTCGCTTTACACCTGCCTGTTGGATTTGTGGATAGGGTGCGTACGCTCGATGTTGCGCCGAATTTAATAGAGCATTGAAGACTTTTGATGGCACGTCGAAATCCAGAGGCTGCTACCTATTCACGTGCATAGCGATCGCGCCGGTATATGTTGACATATTCAACCCAACTTCACCAACATCATTTTCTTGATACCTCATTCACGAGGGTTCTAAAACCTGTGTAGTCGAAAGACGATAGGTCCTACGATATTTCCACAATACACGAAGTATAATAGCTGTAGACTGAATCCCTATTTTCTAAGCCGATAGACACACGTTAAAGCCATTCATTCCTGGTAGGATGGCGTTGATCACCAGTAGGTTCTCGTTGCTAGGGTTGGTTTAAGACATACAAACACGTCTATAATAAGTATCATCTAAGTACCTAATATAGCACGATATCTCCCACGACATTTGCAGAATTGATCGAGGGCGTAGAGCACAGGTACACTCCTTGGAAGTGCGACGATCTCGAGGGGTTTTTGCGGCAATAGCGATGTCGTCCTGCGACGTCATCCCTATATTAGGATGAAATCAAGCGAATAAATTGGCTCACCAAATGCCAGCGCTCAAACATTGATACATAATGCGGGGGACAGGGATCTCGGTTTGAGACAGTATAGCGTGTCTAAGAAAGTACGAGATCAAGGTACGGCTAACGAGGTTCATTGCCCCTTCGAAGTCAACTGTTCAGAGCTGCTGAAATTTCACGAACACCATGGTTCGCGACCAGGGCTGATTGTAGGGTAGCTATGCTCTCAGAAGGAGAAATTTAATGAACATATTTGGGAAGGATGTGATAGAATCAGGAAATGAGCAAAATAGAGTCACATAGAATAGGTACTGTGCATATAATTGGACAACCACTCAATTCATCTATCATGCGATCTAGAAAAGGAGGCGCCCCAGGGCTGCCATCATGGCTCGCCATGGAAAGAACGCAACCGCAAGTCTTGCACATATCATCATCGCTCCCAACATTAGACACGGCCATCTCCTCTTCACCTCCCCAGAGACCTTGTCCAACCAGTAACTTTCTAGACCAAATGAGTCATCCACCCCCATATGCATTTGCGCTGAGGCAAAACCCGAAATACCGACCAGGCTCGTCATGATACTGATGCGCAAAATGAGAGAGGTATCAAATTGGCAACCAAGGCTGGAGCTGGACCTCGACGACCTTAGGTAGCACACGAGCATCAGACAATCCTGAAGTCCTATGCTATCTGTTGCCCAAACCTTCGAGGAAGAGAAACGTCCAGAGAGCCGTTTCAAAGTTCTAAGCAACGAGTGCCTAGCTGACTATAGTGGTGCCGAAACAACTCAACGGCACCGGGTCTATAGCCGAAATAAAAATTATCAACAAGAAGCGTTCCAACCAATTCGTGAACAGGGCTTTGAAACCGGATTACGAAAGATTCCTGTTCAATGTTCGAATAATGGTTTGAGGAACTACGTCGTACCACGACGAATTGAAATAAAATGTACCATGATACAAAAGTCAAAGACCAACGGAAAATAAAAAGGTCGCAAGCGAGTGACGAGAAGATCTAAATGTCGTTTCAATATTCATCAAGGTTTCAACAGGGATTTTAATACGCCTGACCAGGCACCGGCTTCCGGTCTACTTGTCCCGTGAGGTGGGGGGGCCTGGGGGGCCTGGGGGGCCGCGGAATTGCTGAGGAGGGTTATTTGGGTTCATTGGGCTAGGGCCCGGGGGGCTATGTCGTCGGTTTGCTCCACTAGGGCTCTGTGACCGCTGTTGACGGGGTCCTGGCGACTGAGAGCGAGGACCGGGGCTCATTGGAGGACCACCAGCTGGGGAGGCGGGACGACCGGTATGTGGGCTCATAGGTGGTCCTCCGGCTGGGGAGTAGGGGCGCATTTGAGCAGGGGATTGCGGTCGAGCTCCAGCTGGGGAGTAAGGTCGCATCTGAGCAGGGGACTGAGGTCGAGCTCCGGCCGGCGAGTAAGGTCGCATCTGGGCGGGGGACTGGGGTCGTCCATTCATTGGCCTCATAGGTGACTCTGGTCGACCGAGAGGATGGCCAGGCGGGTAGTTGAGGGGGGAATTCGGACCAGGACCACGAGGGGGACCACGCGGGCCACTAGGATTGACCGGAGGGCCGTTACGGGAGCCTGGAGGACCACCAGCAGGACGGGGCTTCACAGGGCGAGTAGAGAGACAAGTTCTGGGCACAACACCCTGTCGAGAGCGGTCGAGGCGAATGCACAGCGCCTAATAACTAAGTTAGCTTTGTCATTATTTTCTGTCAATGATTTAACTTACCCAACCATCATCATACTCATGGAGAATCCGCACAAGATGTCCAGCTTGAAGTCCTAGCTCGTCTTCCATAGATGGCTTGAAATCCAATTGGACACGATGAACAGCGGTGGAGGGGGGGCCACCAGCCTCAGCGATGGCTGCAGCACTCTTGGAGGGACCTGGGGATTGACCGGGAGCAACAGAGTTCATACTGAAATCCGTACCAGTAGGGCTTGGAGGGCCGACTGGCATAGTGAGATCCAGAGGTTCAGGTGCTTCCTTGCGAGTTGATGCCTTTCGAGCTAATGAAGTTGAAATACCGACAGCAGCAGTGGCAGCAGCAGCAACCACCACGGTGCCGACTTCAGGAGTAGTAGGGGTTGCCGGCAAGTCGGTGGTTTGGGCCATACCGACGACATGTTCAGGGGAATCAAACGGATTGCTTGGAGGCGTGGACGCTCCGTTTCCGGTAGGTGAATAGGCGCGTGCATTATCATTGAAAGGATTTTCGGGATTGTTGCTGTGAGCTGTTGAGGGACGTTCCCACATGCTGCCTCCCTTCTCACGAGTTGCACTCTGCTGCCCAGTACCGGCAGTCGCGAGCATCAGACCGGCGCCCTTGCTCGAGCGTCTCTCGCTGAAAGTCGGATTGAACTGGGTGACCGGTCGCAAGCTTAGCGTGTGGTGCGGTAGCGGTAGTCCGTGTGGAACGAATAGAAGCAGTACGACCACCAGCAACTGGTGGTTCAACTTTCTCGTTATCGTTGGCGCGCTGTTGCTCGAGCTGCCTTCTACGCTTGTTAAAAAGGAAGAAGACGAGTAAACCGATAACCAAGAGACCACCTAGTACGCCGATGGCAATGCCCGCCTTCGCTGCAGGGCTGCTGTCTGAGCTGGCAGGGGCCGAGGTTGAGGTAGGGCTGGATGATGCGGCAGCATCTGTCGCAACAAGTGAGCCGGCTGTATCAGCAGTTGTAGGGAAGCGTGTTTGTTGGCTCAGCGAGGGGGTACCCGCGAGCGCGAGCGTCGATTCACCATCGAGGTCGACTGATTTTGAGGGCGCCAAGGACGCCGGTAGACTCTCGGACTGACTCTTTGCATTGGCTTTAGGAACCGCGGTCTCCTTAGTTGAAGTAGTCGTCACATCGGCCGCGGTCCTCTCCTTGTCGGTTGTCTCTGCTGGCACTCCAACCGTGGTATAGCCGGCAATTGGACCATCGAAGGTTGCGGACATGGTCTTATAGACGGTCTTGTATACGGTTTCGGGGGGCCTTTTTTTTGTATAGTCTGTGGGGTATCTTGGAACGGATTCAGTTCGTTTACGGCGCTTTCGACGCCATTGACAAAGTCATTCCAATGTTGGTGCGCCTGCCGCAGGTGCAGGTGCTTGTGGCTCGGCATCTTGGCTGCTTCTGAAATGGATGCCGTGGAATATTAACACGATTTTCAATGTGGGTTAACTATCTTCCTTCCCCTTCGAATATCCGTCAATGCATATATACTCGGGCCCGAAAAGATAACAATTGACTAGGTAATTGTCTTCGCAAGCTGGGCTGTCAAATATTGGGAAGAGTTCCAAATACAGCCGGCAACAGTAGTGAGTGGGTATCGTGAAGGCAAACGTGTCGATAATGAGCGTCTACTCGCGCGCTGTCACATGTGACTGAATCGAAGGCGTCAAGCAATAGCGAAAGGATTCGTCGATGGCCTGATATCTATCGGTCGTCAAGTTGAAAAGGAGAGTAAGGGTCCTCTGGGGAGTACAGTCGGGTGGGCGTGCTGAGAAAAGTAAAAGAGTGAATGGAACTGTCTGAGGATCCGAACGAAGGGGGGAAGCCCGACACTCTCGTGGGTGGCCGAGGGAGAGAGAGACGCTCGCTGTGGGATGCGACAGTCAAGTCAAAGAGAAGAGGCGGAAGAGAGGAGAGAAAGGGAGAAAGCCAGTAAGTACGTCCTGGCCGGACGGAGCAGGCACACTACACGCTGAGAGTGCCCTGTGGTGCTGGCTGATGTGTGTCAGCTGATTGGCTGGGTTAGTTGACTAGCGGAGTCCGAAGGGATTGGCAACTTGACCAGGAACAGGCATGGACCACTCACCTCGTTAATTTGGTGTATAAAGGACTACTATGGATGTACATCGAGGTAACATTGTGACCACTTCGAACCCTGAAATCATTTTAGTGATTGCGCCCTACGTACTATATTTTTTCTGGATAAGTGGTGATCCTCATAGCCTGGGTGACCACCCAGGTACAAGTAGGTACTATAGGTATTGTGTATTGCAAAGGTGCTACGGGCCCAGCCGCGTTTGTACACATTCGTAGGACCGACTACCTACCAACTGTACTGTACACAGCCCATGACCAGCTTTTGTAGCCTTCCTTGGTTGGGATAGCAAATCGTGTTACTGTAATGCAGCTTTTCTCCAATCCATCCACCATAATTGGATCACGTTGCATGTGTTGCCTGAGGTCCACGGGTCTGAGACATCATCGATGTTTGTTTATTCGATGTCTTTGTCAACTATTTGTTTGACCTGCTACGGTAACTAGCCCTCTCTCATCTTAGACACCACCATCCTTTGCTATCATGCCACTCGGCGGATGAATGGCTTCATTGTCATTCAACTGAAAGACGCACAATTGCACGGGCACCCTCTCTTTCTCTCTTTATTCTAACCCAATGGTGAAAGGGGAGTAACGCGTTCGGTGGGCGGGCGCAGACGATCTATTTCTGTTTTTTGACATGCACACATGCAGCCAGAGCTCTAGCTCCGTGCAGTGCCGCGCTAGTCAGGTACAAGTCCCCCCGCCTTCAGGTACGAACCTCGTTTGATTGGCGACGCAGCTGCTCGGGTGGATGCAATGAAATTCGACCGACAGGGATTTCGCAATGTTCGAGCGAATCGAAGCACAGCCTCAGGAAGCTACCCCTTTTTCACGCATTTCGTGACCGAGCTTATCTTCTTCCATGACCAGATCTTGACATGTTCTCCCGTCATGACAGCCGCCGACACTGATGGTGAGAGCTATAAAAGGGATCCCGAATTCAGTCGGTACTGTAAGTATGCGTAGTGTACTATATAATGCAATTGATTCTATCTGCTAATGTCATCCTTTAAAAAAATATTCAAAAATATTCCTGACTGCGCAACAACACATGTACAGTAGATCTCTATGGATCACAAATGATGCGTAATAGGCACAGCAATCCGTACACAACGGTTCGGGACCTTGTAGTAATCTGTGAGATTGCTTACTTGGGGGCTGAAAATGACAAGATGAAAATGACGTCTTTTTGTTCCGTTTGATACCTATTGCCAACGAGCATCTCACGCGTTCGTCCCATCCTTCATCCTTTCCGTGCCAAGGTTGGCCCAAGCTCCCAGCTCCCCAGCTCCCCAGCTCGTTTGGTGAAACTATCTAGAGCGCGCTAATCGCGCAGCTGAGGATTGGGCTAAACCAGCAACGGCAATCTCCAGAGGACAGACTGGGACGGACAAGAGACGGACTACTTAAAGTTACTTCTGGATTTTTTCTTTGTCTCCCGGGTAGCCGCCACGATTGCCACACTCATTGGCTATGCTTTAAGCATCCGTACCTACGTCGGCGATCTTCATTTTATCCATCACATATCACAGCGCAACTGCCGTGTACCTACATTAGTGTACAGTAGCAGATGTCCATATGGTCGTAGAAGTATGGCCTCTAAACCAGATTCAACTATTCTTTGCTTTTTGAATTTTGTGATGGTACGTTGCTCATGATGTGCTTTATGCATCAGCCTCATTCCAACTACCGTCCCGACACCATGGGTCATCAGATGACCTGAATCATTGCACGCCAGGCAAATGGCGAGAACGTTCGATTCTAAATGTACATACAGTATAGCTGCAAAGGCGAGGGCTCTAAGTGGCCAATAGTGCAGATAATTCGACTATTAGTCACCTTAGTTTTTTAAGACGAGGTCAATGCGGAAACATCATTATCTACGAGCTCGATCCCAAAATAAAAGTCAACTAACTTTGACATGTTTGTATACTATCCTATCATAAGGCGTATTAGAATAGAAGCGCATTAAAGAGGCTGTCATGTCACTGGTCCAAATACGTGGAATGTAGTCTTGTTCCTGAGAAATTAGGCGGTTATTAATAGGTAGCTTGATCAAGAGTAACCATCATTAGCGACGTCTTTGTCGGCATGTTATTCTTTGTCGCTGTCCTAAGCGCCTTTGAACTTGGAGACTTCAGTCCTCAGTTTATACAATGTTCATGCCTATATTCCTAGCATACAATCCCACTATTCCATGAGGTAGGGGATGGGAACTTTACCCATGACCACCTTGTCCAGGCCACTGGTTATTATGCTGACTATTTTGTTGTCCATTCCATTGATTGCTCTGCGTATTTTGTTGACTCTGAACCTGGTTCTGCAGGGCTGCGAAGAAATTGGGATTGAAATACACTCCGTTCGTGTTCGGCTGGCCAGTGAATTGCGGCGGGGGAGGAGGGTAAAAGCCTGGCTGAGCATTCTGTGGCCAGGGGAAGGGATATTGTTGCGTTGGCTGCTGATGTGCTTGTTGGCCATTCGGTTGGGGCGGAGCGAAGATTGGATAGGGCTGGCCGCTGACTGGCATAGGAGGAGCCGTCGGTACGCTATATTGTTGTGCGGCCGGTTGTTGGAAATTCTGTACCCCTTGGCCCCCTTGGCCTCCTTGGCCTGGGGGTCTTGGTGGTAGTGAATATCCACCACGTGAGTTACCACCACGATTTCCACGTCCGGCCCGGCCGCGGCCTCCTCTGCCTCGAAAGTCGCCCCGGTTCCCCCGATAAGCGCCGCTGTGACTACTCGAAGGTTCGTTGCCTCCGTGAGGGGACTGGCTTTGCCCAAACCCTACTGGTCGTGATAACGGTCGGTAAGGGCCATCTTCGTCTTCATCATCATATTTCAACCCGCTGGAGACAGTAGGGGCACTTGGTGTAGGGGCATCGTTGCGCCCGCCTCGGTTGCTTGCATTGTCTCGACCACCACGCGCTCCTCGCTTCTTGGCCTTTAGTTGTCGCTTGTACTCTGCCTCTTTCTCATCGTCGGAAAACTCAATTTCATCTTCGGCAACTTCCTCATCGTGCCAGTTACTTGCATCCGTGCCTTTGTTGGCTTTTAGCGCTTGTGTCAGTCCAAGATTTGCAAGTGCTGGTGGGTAGAAGATTTTGGTTCCAGTTTCTAGCCCAAAGGACTTGATTTCTTCTTCACTTGCAAAACCTGCAGTGTAACGAGGCTCTCGCACGGCCGCTATAACATCCGCCAAGGCAGCTATCACAGTCCGATCTTTAAGGCAGAGGACAGATCCCGTATCAAGAACCTGGTACTCGCCGGTTGTGTTTGCCTTGATAACAGCAGTGTTGCCGACAAAGTGTTCAACGACGCCCAGCTCAAGTATCTCCATATCAGGCTCAATATCGACCTCGGGCCGCGGAATGATAGTTTCAGGTAATTCGTTCTTTGTTCGTACCTGTCCCGAACCACTGCCTTTCCCTTTCCCGTCGCCTTCCTCGTCAGAACCACCGTCCATTTCCATCAGTATGCGGGCGGTTTCCTCGGGCCCAAGAATCTTATAATCCTTCTCATCGTCAGAATCATCAGAGTCATCCGAACTACTGGAATCGGACGATGACTCATAGGGGGATGAGTCTACTTCCCACTCCGGGTGCTCTTCTTCGGCGTTGCCATTGTGGCCTTCTAGTACTTCGCCAACTTGTGCTACATCATTGGGTTCTGATGAAGCCGCGCCAATTATTTCCGTTGGAGCACCTCCAGCACCCTTGAGTGAATCTGATGAGATAGGTGTAGCCTCCGGTAAAGGGTCTAAGCCACCCAAGAGAGCCTCTAACCCTGACGTGAGCGATGGAGGGCTTGGCGGATGGTCGACAGCCATCTGGTCTTCGACGGCATCAAATTCCACAGCCTGCGATAGATTGGTATGGCTGATGCTCGTGGGCTGGGACTCCTTTGTGACCACCTGACCATCGGCCACAGAACTGGACTGAGCACTGTCCACCTGCGTGGCAGGCAATAATGTGCCAAGCCCTGGAATTTGGACAGTAGACATCTTGGTGAATGTAATAGACGTATGAGTGTTGCAATGGCGCTCAGTCAGACGGATTGTTTGTGCGCCTATAGATCTGGTGTTGCTCGCGGATTTGCAACGCACCAGTTCTTAGGCGATTGGGGATGAGTGATCCCTACTAGGTAGGTTTTGGCGAGTATGTCAAATTAGCAAGTTTGAATATCAACCTTGTGTACAGAGGAATTGAAAGGTAAGTGGTTGGCGCTGGCTTGCTATGGGAAAAGAAGACCGGCTGTATATATAGTAGTAGTATGTAGAACTTTACAACGAAAGAAGCTGATAACGGCAATCACCAGGAAAATTAAAGTGGAGAACGAGAGGCAGGTCCACAGTAAAGCGTCTTATCGATACAGCCAGGACCATAAACTCGGGTAGGTACCAATACCGATAATACATAATATTTTCCCTTTTCCTCTTAAGAAATATGCTGTTGACATTTAATTTACAATTTATGACAACCGGGCAATCAGGCGGTCTTGTTGCCTTCCCTCGGATATCAGATATCGTCAGTTTTTAGTTCCCGAGGCATGTATGATACTAAGCCTTACCGAATTTCCGTTGTTCCAGCTGTCTTCGTGATGAGTACCGCAACACCTATGGTCCAACCAAAATGTGGAATATTGCTGTATTGGGATCAATAATTGATGCGACAGGTCCTTTCCAGTAAGAAACAACACACGATTGGCTGTCGTTCCCGATACATATGGGGCCCTCTCAATATCGGGTGGTGTGTGTTACGTAGCAGTACATCTGTACCTAATCTCGAGAGCTGAGCAAAAAGCTGAGCTGCGAAAGAGCAAGCGAAACGTCATCTTCAATTGGCCCTCTCCCCTCTCCTCTCTCCAATTTCTCACAGTTTGGCCAATTTGGCAGGGCAAGATAGCTTCGTTTTCTCCGCTGCTTCCTCCTAACCCTCATGCGCCCTCTACACTAAGAAAACAGAGAAACGTCGCATACGGCTTGCCGCCACTCCAGCTGCTCTCCTTGCGATCATGCCGCCTAAAGCAGCTCGCCCGCCCGAGGACGTTGTCCACACTGATGCGCACCATGCGCACCATGCGAAGAGCAAGAAGTATGTCCTCCGTCAGGCTCTGACGGATCTAGACCGCTAATCCGCATCGTCGACGCAGAGCGCCCTCGCCATTCGCGATCCAACCGATCACTGCCTTCTATATCTTCCTAGCTGCCAACTTCACGGCTGCGCTCTTCGCGCCCATCCAAGACTGCGACGAGACCTTCAATTACTGGGAGCCCTCGCACTACCTGTCTCATGGCTACGGCCTGCAGACCTGGGAATATTCTCCGAACTATGCTATTCGAAGTTGGTTTTACGTAGGGCTTCACGCCATCGTAGGCAGTTTTCGTAGACTGCTGCCTCGGCCCACCAAGGTAATTAACTCTATGTTTCGTGCTGTGCTAGCCGTGCTGTTGTTGATTGCATCTTCCTAGGTTGCCGAGTTCTACTTCGTCCGCTATGCCCTGGCTTTCCTTTGTGCCTTTTGCCAGGTCCTCCTGTTTCGCGTGATTAGTCTGAGCCCCACGTTGAACCCTAGAGTTGGACTTTTCTTCGTCATGGCTCTAGTCATGTCCCCCGGTAATTTCATTGCCAGCGCCTCTTTTCTACCCTCTAGCTTCGCTATGTACATGTCCTTTCTAGGCGCTGCCGCCTTCATGAACTGGAGAGGCGGCGTTAAGACGTCCTGGGGCATTTGGTGGTTTGCAGTCGGCGGCATTCTGGGGTGGCCCTTTGCTTCGGCCCTGTGCGCTCCGTTCATGCTTGAGGAGGCTACCTTTGCGCTGATGAGCGATCGCGAGCGTTTTTGGGAGTCTATGCTGCGTGTACTCCGTGGCGTGATCGCAGCGCTGTTACTGGTCGTAAGTAGACTTGTCCATACACACACTGCCAGGGTCTCACAGGATATAGCTTGGTGACGCAGCGATCAATGCCTTCTTCTACCACAATTTCGAGGTTGTGCCTTGGAATATCGTCAAGTACAACATATTTTCTTCCACTGGTGGCCCTAATCTCTACGGGACTGAACCTTGGACCTTCTACTTCCGCAATCTCGCCATCAACTTCAATATCTGGTTTATCCTGGCGTTATTATCGGTCCCTCTATTCATCTTGCAGAAGGTATTTGCTTCAAAACAACAATTAGGGCTACGGACCTTTGTATTCCTCACACCGTTTTACATGTGGCTCGGCATCTTCACTTTACAACCTCACAAGGAGGAAAGGTTCATGTACCCAGCCTACCCCTTTCTTGCTCTCAATGCCGCACTGGCACTTCACATAATACTCTCAGCAGTTGGTAACCAAGATCCAAAGACTATAATTGGAATGATACCAGCGCGACTCAAGCTACTAGCCGTCACTTCGGTGTTGTTACTTTCCCTAGATTTAGGTCTCACACGTATTATGGGTATTTATACCGCGTATTCAGCTCCGCTCAAAATCTACGAACCTCTTGGGGCTGGGATTATCCGAGAACAGGGCATCGGCGGTCGTGGGGATAATGTTTGCTTCGGGAAAGAATGGTACCGGTTCCCGAGTTCGTACTTCCTCCCGCGCGACATGCACGCCAAGTTCGTCCGGTCAGAGTTCCGCGGCCTGTTACCTGGTGAGTTTTCGGAGGCTCGCACGGGGTTCGGCTTCTTCAGCGGAACCTGGTTGCCAGCTAGCGGTCTGAACGATCGAAATGAAGAAGACCTAGCAAAATATGTCGACATTAGACAATGTTCCTTCCTGGTGGATACACAGTATCCAGAGAATACGGATCCTCTGCCACCTTATGAGCCAGACTATGTTGCGGATGGCGACAAATGGGACGTTGTAAAGTGCGAGCGATTCCTAGATGCAAGCAAGACGCATCTCTTATCGAGGGTGCTTTGGATGCCCGAGTCTGACTTGGTGCCTGAGAAATATAGAAGGAGGTGGGGGCGACATTGCTTGCTTCGACGAAAGACATAGACTTGGATATGAAACAGAAATTTTCGCCCTAATGCGGGCGCATACTATAAACACGACGATATATCTACATAAACATTCGCTCATTTCAGATTTCAGTGGCATTTCGATTTCGCCCCCACCTTGCGACTTACTACCTACGACGATGCTACCTAAGTAACCCAACAATAGACTTTCGGGGCGGGATGTTCCGGATATTTAACGTTCCATATCCCGTGTAGTAGAAAACGGCACGTTCCATTACCATGCATTACCAGAATAACAGCAGCATATTAAGGTCGCTCTGAAGGATTATGGTATTACGGGGGAACAGTGGTCTTTGTTCGAGACAAGTAAAGCCGAGAAAATAGACGGTGGTGAGCTTCCCGTTTGGGTCGGTTACGTTCACCCATGGGCGCTAATTGCCCACATTTGGACCTCCCCCTACGTGGCAACGGGATGCATCACGAGTCCACATGCTGCAGGATTTGCAGAGCTAAGTCAAAGTTTAGTCTGATACTCCTCAAAAAATGGGATTTACTTCTCGTCATTCACATCTAAGGCCACCCGCAAGCTAAACCTCATTTGATCAACATCGATGATAACAACATTACTTGAGACAGCATTACCGACCTCGCGCCGCATTCGGTATTTAATTCTTTGTGCTAACAGCATGGCTGAATGCAATATACACTGCAATATACCAAGACTTTTATCAGCCGACTGCACCAAGTACTTGTATTGGGACTAATATGCTAGTCAGAATGAGCTTAGTGTATGGTTCAAGGCCCCTGTATCAGCCTTACCCTCGCCCATACCTATATGACGAGGTTATTATACCATGCAAGCCACTTGCGCCATGTGCCATGCGTTTCATGCTAAGCTCTTTATAAAAACAATTTGGGGCTCCCGCTGGTGTCGACAATTTGGGCAGGAGATTTATGAACGAGGCATTGCCATTGGTTCGCAATATCGTCACCATCATGCGACTTCGGGTCCGAGCTGCCAATACCACCCAACAGCACCAATAGCAGATGCTACGTGACTGGACGGAAGGTCCGGTTCAAGTAGCTGCTTGGCTGGCATTTCGAGGATTGAAGCAAAGCCACGATACCGACTACGATAGGCTCTCACGACCCCTTACACTACGCCTAAAACTATACCTTTTGCGGCCTTTTATCGTCTCCTTTCTCATTAAAGGAGGTAGTGTTATAGTCCTTACTTGCATAGCCATCCCCTTTAGGCCCGAATCTCCATCGAGCCTCGGTCAGCTGATATTTGCAACTCCCTAACTAGTGTCTGTATGAGATGTTATGGTGGACAGTTTGGTCGCTTGTTGATAGTGCCCTCGGAGGATCAATACCCCATTGCGGCAACGATCGCCTTGGTTGTGTCGACTATATGTTGCTTGATCTTTCCACGACTTGTGTTATGACTGGTAGCCGTGCAGACATCGGTTCCTTTCTCACTTACCGCAACCTCCCACCATGAAGGGCCTTCTTCTCGCCGTAGGCGTTCAGCTAGCCGCAGCGCTGCCAGCGGCCAATAACGATGGCTTCCCTAACCTTGGACTAGCCAACATAACGAAGATTGGCATGTCAGACATCAAGGGCCGCAGCTTATCCGGGCCTTTCATGGGAGTAAACTTCCCGGACCCCTCTATCATATGGGGTGATGGCTCGTGGAAGGCGTATGCAACTTCGTCTAACGGCAAGCGTGTGCCGGTTGCGACATCTGGCGACACTTTCTCGTGGAGCCTCACAGGCAATGATGCGCTGCCTAATCCCCGGGTCTGGGTAGATCCGAACGATAAGAGTATCTGGGCGCCCGATGTTCAAAAGAACGTAAGTCTTCGAAGTCTTCAAGTAGGTGTATTATGTCACGGATGCTGATTAAAATCTAGGATGCGGGTACTTATGTCAGTAAGTAATTCTCGGAATTGACTTTCCTGTTCTTGTTAATTTTTGAAGAGTGTCGGGTTTTTTGGGACCTTCACGTTCTTCCGAAGCCCTCATAGCTCCTGTTAAGATGTGGAATTCTAACCCCGGTTGCTACAGTGTACTATACCGCCCATAAAAATGGCGGTTCACACTGCATTGGTGCCGCGACTTCTGCCACGGCCTTGGGGCCTTTCACGCCCCAAAATCAGCCCCTGATCTGCAATGACGGCGGCGGCGGCGTTATTGACCCCTCCGGCTACGACGATGGCATCAACCGTTGGATCCTATGGAAGGTCGACGGCAACAGTCTCGGAGGCGCCACCACCTGCCAAGGAGGGACTCCGTCGGGAGCATACAAGTCCACTCCCATCATGATCCAGCGAATGGCGCGGGATGCGCTCACGCTTCTAGATAGCCCCAGCAAGATCCTAGACAACGAGGGCGCATCCAACAACGGTGTTGTCGAGGCTCCGGCCCTGTACAAGATCGGGGACGGTAACTACATCCTGTTCTACAGCGCCCACTGCTACTCAAGCGACGACTACGACATCGAGTACGCCTTCTCGAGCACCATCAACGGCGCCTACACCAACCGCGGCATCCTCCTGCGCTCTGTCGACAACAAGGGCATTTGGGGTCCCGGCGGGCTCGACATCGACCCCAATGGCAGCTCTGTCGTGTTCCACGGACGCCTCAATGCCAACAATGGAAATGGTGCCCGTGAGCTGTATGCCGCTACTCTCACGATTAACGGACGATCAGTTAACTACTGAGCTCCGTTTACGCGCATCAATTTTGTATATAAGGGCGCCCGCTGGGGCGCCTCCCTTTTAGAATAGAAAACATGTGATAGCAATGCATGGTGTATATATATATCCTGCAGTGAACATTCTAGTTAACATTCCCACACCTTCGAAATATCCCTAAGATCTTCATTAAACCATCCGACTAAGCCCGCCGATCTTATCCGTATGAGTGAGTGAGTACCTACTCATTCATTCGCGTGCGCATCGTTGTAGTAATGGATCTATTCAGAAGTCAGCAAATCACACCGAGCAAATTTCAACATTCTTCAACTCGGAGATGGAAAATAAAAATACGGAAAAGCTCCCTCTTACCGTCTGGTCAGCACACCCGGCGGGCGTCTGATACGCGTAAGCGCCAGTATTGACAAACAGCGCCTGCTTCGCGCACACAAGCCAAGCCGCCAGGTTCTGCCTCTTGACCTCGGGCGCGCTCCACGTGAGCGCATCGCCCTGCCACGCGAACGTACCAAACGCGTTCTTGGTCGCATTGAACCACGTCGCTAGCGTGCGCTGCGTGTAATCCGCGGGTTTCTCGACCTGTAGGTATAACGGCGCCTCTCCCGTCCCCGTGTTTGCGATCACCTGCCCCTCGCTGATCTTGTACTGCCCCGCCGTCCGGTAGCTCGCTAGCACCGCCGCCGTGGCGCCGTCCAGCTGCAGGTACTTGTGGTAGTTCGGCGCCGCGACTGCCCGCACCCAGTACCACCCCGCTTGCAACGTCGTGCCGGGCCCCGATTGACGGCGCCCCTTCGCGGTGAGGTTAGGATCGGCGCCTGCGGTGGGGTTTGGGGAGGGATGATCGTCCCGTGCGTGGTCCTCTGTGAAGGGATCGTCGGGTTTTAGTGTCGCTGTGGGTTTGCTGGGCGTTTTGGTTGTTATTGGAGGGAGAGTGGTGATTATCGTGGTCACTGAGTCTGTTGTTGTTGTCGTGCTTGTTGTCGGAGTTGTAGCCGCTTTCGATGTTGTCGTTGTTTTGGATGTCGTAGTCGCTTTCGACGTTGAAATTGTCTTTGAACTCGTGGTGGTCTTTGACACAGTAGTCGTTTTTGAAGTCGAAGTCGATTTTGAAGTCGACGTCGACTTGGTCGTTGTCACGACCGTGGAGGTCGGTTGACCTCCGCCATTATCCCATGGCGTCTCGACACATTGTGCGTACCAGGGACTATCATGATATGTGAGAAATGATACAAGTCGTATGAACATGATATTACTGACTTCGTTGCGTCGCTGTAGCATGTTGCCGACTTTGGGCACTTGCTGGGGCCTGTATATGAGATACCGCCACCTGCATCGTCGTATGAGCTAAGAAATTCCTGCGTCTTTTAAGTCCTTGTTACTTACACTGCCCGTAAAGGCTTTGGGTGGTCTCGGCTCGAGGGCTGGCTGAGATTCCCGAAGCCAGAATCCCGAGTATAGCTAATATATGAAGCGACATCGTTTAGTTAGTCTTCACGGTCTTCGGACCGTGGAACTTAACAATAAAAAATTATCGTAATCCGTTCCTTTGTAATTGGCTTTTACAGCTGTGAGAATGATAGGGCTTTAGGACGAATATAGAGTGGCTATCCTCATATTTATCTTCTGAGCTGATCTATCGAGAGTCTGTTCGTCGAATCGGTGACATTCCGTCGGTACGGCTAATAATAGAACACGGCACAGCTAGTATCAATGAGTGGTTGATGTAGGTTTGTAAAGCGCCAGATATGCATTCCCCCGCTATGCATCTCGGTGAAAGATGCTACTGTTCAACAGTCCAGACCTCCAAGTTCATGGTACCGAGCGCTCAAATGGCTACAGAGCAAAGTGAATTTAATCAATACACAAGTATCGTCCCATCTGAAAAGCTCAGTAAGCACCGTGGCCTTGATTTCTCATTTAGGCTAATGATGTGCTGAAGATACAGTCGTTCGACAGGCTTGCCAAGAGATAGGTTAAGAACAGGGAGTGAATGTGGCCACAGAATGGCATTATAGAATACGAACATGCTACCGCGATGCTAATTATACTCAGCTAAATCGACCATCTTCCGCTTTGACGATTACATCTACACAGAGGATGTTACTCCCCAATTGAGCAACCCGAAAACCATCAGCGCAACATCACGATACCTTGGCAGTAGTCGGAAGCGAGCCAGACACGGCCCAGTATACCACGTAATTGTAACCCTGCGCGTCGTAGAACGGACTGAGAGTTACCGTTGCGCCGTTTGCCGTGCCGGTGAAATCTAGGCTGGAGCTGCTCTTCCGCTTCAGAGAACTCAGCGTCAAGGTCGGGGCGCTGCTTAGAGTGCTGCTGCCATAGTTGCCGGATAACACCGTTGGCCCATATGCCACAGCAGCTAGGCTCTTATTGTCATTTGCAGCGATCAGTCTAAGGCCCATAGGTAACTTCACCGTAACGGCATCTCCCGACGTCCAAGTGCGCGAGATAGTGGCGTAAGATCCTGGTGTTGTGGTGATGGATTGCTGCTGACCGTTCACGGAAATCGTGGCGCCTGTAGTCCAAGATGGGATGCGTATCTTCATCGCCCAAGTACCGGAACCTCCAACTGTCAATGTCGTAGTGTCACTCACTGGGAAAGTCGTCGTCTGAGTGACGGTTACACCGCGTTGAGACCAGTTCAACTTCGAGGGGGTGAACAGATTTACGTAGAGTGACGAAGAGTCGTAGCCGTAGACAGAGTCCATCAACTTGGTATTGGTCTCGACGCCTGTTCCTTGACAGCACCAGAATGAACTGTAGTCGGTAGACCACGTGCCACCACCCCACGCTGGGCCAACACCTCGGGTTGCCCCAGCGTTTAAAGGAGTGAAATAAGTTATATGCCCGTGACTATCACGTGGATCTTGCTGACCCAACAAGTGATTGAGTAGCGCGCGCTCGTAAAAGTCGAAATAGTTGGCAGAGGGGCTGGTTGCCCAGAGCTCTCTGGTCAATTTCAGCATGTTGTAAGTGTTGCAACCCTCAGCAGTATCGCTAGTCAAGTATCCGGCTATGGCATCTGAGGCATGGAAATGCTCAGATTGGCTGTTTCCCCCGATAGCGTACGAGTGATGATTGACGGTTATGTCCCAAGCGTTTCTAGCGATATCGAGGTACCGCGAAGTGCCTGTCTGTTTATATTCGTGTGCCGCGCCAATCCACTTGGGGACTTGGGTATTGGCATGAAGACCGTCGAGTTGGTCTTGGTTGGATGCCAGAGGAGTAAACACAGCTGCGTGGTCGAAACGCTGGGCAACTGTCAACCACTGGCTATCACCAGTCCAGTAATATAGCTCAGCGAGTACATCGTTCATCCCGCCGAATTCAGTGTTCATAACAGTTTGCATCTGACTTGTGCTTAGCTTGGCTGTTCGCTGGTTCACCCATCCTGCTAAGGAAAGGAGGACAGCTTTCGCATTCGCGTCGCCGATGTGGCGCCATACGTCGAGGAGACCAGCCATAGTCTTATGAATCACATAGTATGGGACGTTGCCGTTGGTGAGCTTCCCAGTCTCTAAAAGCGTGAAGTCAGATTCTGGGAAGCCCGACAGATAACCTGCCGCGAAGCCAGCGTTCCCGTTGTTGGCTTGACATTTAGCCAGCTCAGCTACAAAGTACGTCGCCCTGTCACGGCACGTCGTATCTTGTAGCGTCGCCCAGCACTGAGCCCAAGCAGTGAGAAAATGGCCCTGCATGTGCGATCGGAAAGGGAAGGTTGGATCGTCCCATCCGCCATTTGATGATGCCCCATTCGTCGACACTTTGTGGCTTGACCGGAACACATAGAGTAGTCTTTCAAGATCGACCCATTTGATGTAAGTAAGTGTTCGGTTTTGATTGTCGAGCCAGCGACTGTCAGTCAACTGGACCTGGCCGAGGTCAAAGAAATATGCGGAAACCCCGGTCTCGGTACGAACCGGCGGCACAGTCACGGCGTTAACCGGCGAGAAATGAACGATTAAACTGCCTATGAGGGTTAAGCAGACAGCAAAGCTGCCGAAAACGCCTTGTGGGCGATGTTGAATTCGAAACATCTCTACGATAGTATTTAACAACACTAGAGATGAAGATATCAATAACGATACTATAACTAGGATCCGTCTCGGAAATTCATCGGAAGACTTAAGGAATTGTAGCTATCATAATTTCGAACGGGTAATCAGAGAGCCATCTCAACTTTTAAGTCCGCTGGGTGTTAAAGTGGAGTCTTCGACATATTATAACTAACCCCCAAGGCGCAAGGCCATGTGATTGTTGTATGGTGTATCTTCAGCGGTCTGAGTATTCCCACGAGTCGGCGTCGATGTAGCATCTAGTTAGCGGTCGATCTCCCCGCATCACGGCGGTCATCACCGTTCCGTTACTCCACCAGAGACGACGACCTCTGAAGTAGATGGGATGTTTGGGGTGGGACCCCATTGGCGCGCATAACCCTGATACGACCCAAGGCCAGAAGCCGGCCGGCACTTTGACGTGATTAATATCGACGATGTGACTGATATCTGGATTCTTGGACTATAGAGGGGTAATGCGGTGAGTAATTCGTGGAAACAAGTACTACCTACCTAGTCATTTTTAAACTTGGTAAATCAATTAACTACATTTCTTATGCCATATAGCTGTATAACGGCGTTAGTAGGGCGATTCTAGAGGGAACTTTAAGATCGTTCCAGACCAGATTTGCGACGAGGCCACAAGCTGGTCATGTAATACGGGTTCGTCTCATTTACCTTTTGTATAGTGATCAACTTTGACTCAGTCTAACACGGTCGCTGAATTGTACGAAGTTCGGACACTAATAAATAGATACCAATAGATATTGAATACATCGCCTTTTGTCATGAAACTTAGGAGGGGGGGAAGAGATGATTGAGTCTTCTTGAAATTGATAGGATCGTGCGTCTCAAAACAGAACACGTCAACTTCAATGGAATTTTTTAGTCTCTAGCCCATCACCTGTTTCCCTAAAGCCTACGGCTAAACGCAGACCGTGTAGATCAAGGGCTTCCCTGTGAAGCCGCCGTTATCAAGCCCCGTTTGGGGGAAGGTTTGTGGAAAAGTAGTCCACCTACACATGCCATGCGCCCTCACCGAGCTTATAGCGCAAGAGTACATAATATTCTAGAAATCTTTTTATATACTTAGAAGGGCTCTGCACGGGAGGGTTGGACCTTTGGGAACTCGGACGCTGTCCCTTACGGTCGGCCCTCGCCCTAGCCAGCCCTTTCGCAACGCGGCTTGCTATTTTTTATAGTCGAGCTCGCTATATTTATATTTGTAGCGTTAAGTACTCAACTGGTTACTATCAGTTGATCTGATCACTCGTCGTGGCATGTGTAGTGTTTTTTCATGGCATGTGTAGGTGGGCTAGTGGAAAAGGGGGATCAAGGTAACGCAGAGTTTATCGCTTTTTTACTTCTTCCTTTTTCGTAGCGTCATCAATATTTTTACCCTATACAGATAGCCGTTATATTTAGGTTTATGTGAACTGAAAGACAATTGAAATCATCTATATGACCCTACGAGGATCCTTTGGAGCTATGGACTACCTGTGGCTCTTCGAAAATTTCCTATGAAAACTCTACGGCCCATAACTTTTGCTCACTATTGTTTATATTGTCGGATATTGGTATCCTAACTAACTAAATCACATCGACACCAGCTAGCTCCGTGTTCAGAAGTCGCCATGACACGTCCAATACCCAACGAGCTCGGCGAGGCCATGTTGATATGGCTAGCAATGCGAGACCGGATGGAGGAATTCAAGCGGGAAGTCACCGCGTTACTCGAGGCCATGGCGGAACGGGCGCCGAACGCTACGTTTCGAGAGCAGCTTACGAAGTTGTTCGGAAAGGACCTTGAGAAGGTCAGAGATGGAGTCGTCCCCGCGGCGCAGTTCAGCCAATTTTTGAGGGATTTGGAGACCAGGGACGCATGGAGATTTTTGGCTGGGAAGGAAAAAAACAAACTGAGACGGATAGTGACTCACGCTGGGCAAATGTAGTTAATTATATGACCTGCAGAGTGGAGGCGAGAAGGCCTCGCTAAAATAATATAAAATAAAACGCGATGATACCATCTACAAGTGTGCACTGCCTGTGATCTTCCTCTCCTATTTCTATCCCTGGACCTAGCCCTTATATTTATATATATCTATATAAACAAAAGGGGTATTAGTAATGTTACCCCTTACCCAGTGCCACTCGTACTGCTTCAATAGTGCGTTCTAAAACCCTCTCTATTGCGTACGTGACTACATACCTCATAGGCATACCGATAATTCTAAGACGGATTAACGGCGTTGTTTCATCCATCACACATTCACTTGCAACTGACTTCTTATGGAATTTCATATTAATGACAATTATTATCTATTATAATATCTATTGTATTTTATTTTATTGGCAAATAACGTTATATAGGTCTTATTTAGTGAAAATGGTGTGTTTTTGCGGTTTTAGGCTTACAGCCCGGCAGCTCGTTATTTTCTTCCCGCCACTGGAGTTTGAAGAAGACTAGGAAAGATCCGAGCGTGAAATAGTCGAAAATATTGGCATTTAATTTGGCAAAACCTGCTGCTGAGTAGAGATAACGGTTTGCCCATTATCAAGGTTGTATTGGATGGCTAGTCCATGACATGTGTTCATCACATGTACTTGTGGAAAATTCGCATTAGAATTCATCCGCTGCCGCGCTGCGATACATCACTAGATGTATTTGCTAACTCCAGAGCTGTAAGCTACAGTTCTCACACGTCCACGAATGAATGTTAGCTGATGACGGGCAGTGAACTCTGCGCTCATTTTACATAGGCCTATAGTTCACATTGGGATTCCAAGTCCTTTGCGATCCTTAAAGTGTATCTCAAAGCTTCCCAGCCGATCTCAAACCCTTCTCACCATCGACAAGGACGCACCAACCTCGCTTCCACCGCCGCCATCACCAGCGACGACGTCACCCGCATACCCGTCGGTGTCCTTGCCGTGGGCGAACTTGAGGACCTCGTCGTTGAAGGTGCCGGGCTGTAGCCAGATGGCAGGGATGCCGACTCGTTTGGCTTCCTTCAGGACCTCGAGAGTCACGGGGGGCGGCGTGATGACGGAAAGCGACGTCTGTTTCGGTTCTGGTAGTTCCGAGACGGACTTCACGGCCGCGTGCTCCCCGTAAGACGTCGTGATAGTTGCCGACGCTGGGTTGATGGGTGTCACGGTGAGCTTGTGCGCTTGGTACCAGACTAGTACTATATATTTCGGGTGATTAGCTGGCTGATTAGTAGTCAGGGGAAATGACGATCATGAATGCGAGTGACAATATCGATATAACAACACATGAGTGAGTGGGTCAAGTGTGGGTGAAGAAGACAATGTATCGGGGATCCGAAGAGATCAAGAAAGTGAATGACGGATCTTATGGTAAGGCTTAATGATATGACTATGAGAAGCGGATATCCATACCCTTGTGTCCGAACTTGGCCGGGTTGGAGCTCGCGCCCACGACAGCGAACTGCGGGGATGAGAAGAAACCCCGGACACTTGCTTCGGTTGTCATTTTTAATAAGGTATGGTAGGATAAGGGCATATGATTTGACACCGAGATGAAAGACGGACACTGATGGGACCTGCGAGCTTAAATATCTGGTTCGTATGATATGATATACACCACTGCTGACGTCTTGAGGCTTTTGGGAGTGGCACAGGTTACAGCGTGGAGGGGCTTTGACAAAGCCCCGCTGATCCTGTTTGTTCGGAGAGGTGCCGCACCTGGGCAATGTTACCGGACGGAGGCCCCGACCTTTGGCTCCGAGCGGTTAGACACAGAACCTGGAAGCTCACAGACGGGATATTTGTTATTCAACTGTCAATCGTTTAGTAATATGTACATGTGTATATATATATTTATATGTATATGTTTCTTATAAATCTCAATGCAACTCTTGATCGGACCATTCTTGGCTTCGGACGTTTGAGAATACATGATTTTGTACAACCCAACAGTCATCATCCCTCTCAGTAATGGCGACATTTGCGCAAGTAATCCCTGGATTCGCTCTGCGGCGCACCAATCACATCACACGACGAGAGATCCCATCGCTGACAGATTTACAGCCGCTCGACCTTCTCAGCGAAGGCGTACGCTGCGTTCCGGCCGACGTACCCGGCGTCAGTCTTCCGAACCGTCTTGGGCTTCCACCAGCCGCCGCCCGCAGGAAGCGAAACGACGCTACTGGATATAGGATGTGGACACGGCCTCATCGCGCGGGCCATGAGCCCGCATTTTCAGCGCGTGCTTGCCATTGACCCGTCCAAGGGCATGGTAGAGCAGGCACGTCGCACGACAGACGACGCCAAGATCACGTTTCAGCACGGTCGCGCTGAGGATCTCTCGGCGCTCGTGCGTCCCGCATCCATCGACATGGCTGTGGCGGGGCAGGCGGCGCATTGGTTCGACTATAGTGTCGTGTGGCGGGAATTGGCCAGCGCTATCAAGCCTGGTGGTACCATTGCGTTCTGGGGATACGTGGATAATGTCCTCATGGAAGCCGAGCAGGCCACGGTGGTGATGGAGAAGTTCGTCTATGGGTTCGGCGAAGTCGCGCCCGGAGTAGAGGGTATGGGACCATACTGGGAACAGCCTGGTCGGAATAAACTGAGGGGACTACTGCGCTCCGTAGAAGTGCCTGGGGACCATTGGAAGGATGTCACGAGACTGGATCATGAACCTGGAAAGGAAGATGGGGAGGATCTGGCCTGGTTAAGGAAGAAAATGAAGCTCGGAGAGGTCGAAGCGTATACGCGCACGTTTAGCTGCTACAGTGACTGGAAGGATGCGCACCCTGAGGTGAAGAGTAGAGCCGACGGTGGTGACGGCGATGTGGTTGATATAATGTGGGATCACATGATTGATTCCGTACCGCAGTGGAAGGCGATGGGTGAGCGGTGGAGGGAAGCTGAGGTCGTTAATGATTGGGGAACTTATATTATTATGGCGAGGCGGAGGGAAGAGCATACCTATCTCTAAGCATAAATCATACCTATATAATCTATGGAAGCAGAAGCAGATTAAGAATGTCTTGGACTTCTTTGTATATTGGCGACCTTTTTAAAGATCTCATGCAGCGCAAAATAGTAGATTACAACTAGAGAACAAGGTTCTTAGGTAGCTCCATTTTGTTTTCACCTGGTTCAGATTCATACATACAGTACTTGTATGCGCACCATTGCCCGTCTTTCTGTTCGCATATTTATATTATGTCCTCATTCAAAATACCTCACCTACTGTAGTAGAATAGTAGGCACATCCAGAAGCCTAATGTGTCATATGCCGGCCTAGTACTCTGGTAATTCAGCCTATCCGGGAGCTTATCTACCAGTTGTTATTGGCAGTGGTGGTGGTTGCTATGGCGATTTGACCTACCCCACTAAGCAACAACGCATTAACCACTGAGTGGCTCAAACGCATGAATGGCGCAGGCCAGGCCCTGTCTCTTAGTTCAATCTGCTAGCAAGACTTGTTTCAATTCTTATTTCAATATTTTCCTCTCTCCCTCTCCCTACTCTACTTCAACTGCAACAAACATCGTCGGGAAAGACTATCATATCCTGCCAAACGAATTCCCTGATCTCCGTACCGGAATCTCTCACCCACACTCAGCATGGTAAGTGCCCAGTTCAATGTGTCCCTGTCCCTTGATTCGTGCTCGGTCACACGGGCAAGTAAACACAGCGCCCCTCGTACCCCCTATTTCCCCGTTTAGTGCGCTGCGGTAGGCTCCTGAAGGGCACCTGCTACCTACCTAGGTAGAGGGACCTTCTGAAGGGACCTGCTGAAGGGAGAGGAGGAGCCGCGTTGTCTGGCAGTGGCGACAGTACAACGAGGGCTGGCGCGAGCCCACCAATTCCTGCGATGGAGGGCGCACCCAGTGTCCGATCGAACTCAAATGGCCGAATGCATCCCCAAATCCCAAATCTCGCCATCGCAATTAGCGCAGCGCCTCTTCTTCTTTTCTGCAAAACAATCAAATAAATTCCAACATCCATCGCAATCTACGTTTTCGCTTCCTTCTTTACGTCTTGCTCGATTCCTTGCCTGCATTACCTCTTGCTACATCATACACGCATCTGCTACTATCTTGCAGCACAATAACCGTTAATTTAACCAACATGGCCACTAATTACGAGAACCACCAGGCTTCAACCAACTACAAGGAGGCTTTCTCGCTATTCGACAAGCGAGGAAATGGCCGCGTCACTCTCGACAGCCTAGGCGACCTTCTGCGCGCCTGTGGCCAGAACCCGACCCTTGCTGAGATCAGAGACTTGGAGAGAAGTGTCGGCGGAGAATGTGAGTAGCGCTTTTGTTTATACTCGGATTACGAAGTTCGCCATATTTTCTCGCAACACCTTGGGACGAGCACGCTCCACAGGTAGCGTGGGGTTAAAGCGCCTTAATCATCCCGAATGGATGCTGATATGACTCTTCTCACAGTTGACTTCGAGACCTTCTCCAAGATCCTCAACCGACCGGGCGGATTCCGTGACCCCGGCGAGCCCGAAGAGTATTGCCGTGGTTTCCAGGTTTTTGACAAGGACATGACTGGGTCTATCGGCGTCGGACAGGTCAAATACATCCTGACGAATCTGGGCGAGAAGATGACAGAAGAGGAGGTAGACGAGCTGCTGAAGGCTGTGGACACGAGCTCAGGACAGGTCAACTATACTGGTACGTATAAAGTTACCGTGCACCCGTCCCATCGGGCGCAGATGCAGTGCACACACCGAACGGCAGCTGACAGGGCGTTAGATCTCGTGCGAACTATCCTGGCCAACTGAACATTGTTTTTTCCTCTTGAGATATTTTCGACGAAAGGGAGTTCGGGAGGATGGGATTATGCATGATTCGGAAATGACATTGGCGTTTGTGCATTCCTTATACAACGTTGCTTGGGGCCATACTGTACGAACTGGGTGGACCTTGTGTGGTCTCTTCTATGATTCTTGGTGCGATAGATAATTCTACATCGTCGAGAGCGAGACACGGTCTGCTGCTCTGAATATCCAAGTTGTTTATTATGCTAGTATCTACTATGGGATTTAACTGAACGTGCGCATTGCTTCGGGATCTAACCGGTACCTTGCTACTTTGGTGTAAAAATGCATGAATGGATCATGAGCTCGCTTAGAGGCTAGGGAGATGGTAACCTGGAATGTCGGTCTCCCTCGGTTGGGGCTGGAACACAAGGAGAGATTGCGAATTGGGGTAGGTAGGGCTAGATCAACTTCTGCCGTGAACCGATAATATATGTAGTCTTACGTGTTCTAGTCGTTGACTTGTTGGTACAGTACATGACACACTACCAACAAAATATCCAGTACCACGGGAAGGCGAACATGCTGCAGGGCGGGTGTTCTGCAAGGCGAACATTCTGCACATCATACTGAACCTTGTAAGCATGTTCTCTCCTGTGTGTGGTATTTTATTGGTGATTAAACCTTGAAACCTTCAAGTACGGTAAGTATTGCGGCTCAACTACACACCTACTGTGTATCCAAGGTACCCTTCATCGGAATCAAGTACCTTGCGGCCCTGGCTGTCGATGCGGCTCATTCCGGACGTCTGGAAGAACCAGCTGGTATCCTCGTCTACAGTTACCAGACTAGGCAATAAATCTCACCACATTCCACTATCTTGATCGGATCTATATAGATGTTCGGGGAATACAGTTTGTTGGCACGGACTTCTCAAGAATTGAGCTACATAACCTCAGTTGAGGTGCGCCCAATCTACCTATGGTTGTACTCTGTTGGGGGCTGCATTAGTGAAAGTAGGTGCTAGTATACAAGGGGTTGGGCGGAAACCCCGCAAATGCCCAAGCTGTTGGAGTTTCCAGGGTTCCAAGCTCTTGTTCCCTTGGGGTCCTGCCTGGGGCACGGTAGACTACTACCGTCTAGGTAGGTACAGTACACTACCCGCAGCTAACTGCGCCTTTCGCGCCATCCCCTCTGATTGATTGATGCAAGCTGTTATCAGCCCTGTAGCGTAACCCAGCATCTGCATCCCGCATCCAAGACCTACATACATAGTACATACATCACAGACCCGTCAGAGCCGTATATACCGTAATACTCCGACATATACTGTATCTATCCTTACTCCTTACAGAGGTAGTGCCACCCCGCCGCACCCTACGGCAAATACCCCTCGTTACGATCTCCCTAACCCGTCTCATTGGACAGATTCGTGAATTACGGCGACCCTGGCGACATCGACCGCCCCGTCAGGAAGCTCCCGCTCCCGACCCCTCCTCCTCCTACTCTCCCTTATTATCCTCCTCTTCGCCGTCACCTTCAACCTGGCTTTCCCACGCGCCCTCACTCGCGTTTCTATATATCTGAATCATATTCGCTTCAGGTCCTACCCCTCCGCTACATCTCCCGTTGGTCCATCCTCTATTGTCACTCGATCCCTCGTAATCGCCACGATGGCGCCCGACAAGTATAAGAACCCGCCCCAAGCGCCGCCGACTTTCACGGGGACCAATGATTCTATCATTGCCGATGCGACGGCGCTCTGCGACACGACCCGCTCCTTACTTGATAAAATTGTCGCCGAGGTGCCCGTAAACAAATCCAGCTTTGCTTCCGCTCTGGCGCCTATGATAGAGGACGAGAACGAGGCTCAGCTCAGTTCCCGCATTCTAGGCTTCTACCAATATGTCTCGGCCGATACCGATCTGCGCAATGCCTCCACCGAGGCCGAGAAGATCATGGATGATTTCTCTATCGAGTGCAACATGCGTGAAGACATTTACGCTCTCGTCGAGGCTGCCTTCCAATCCCAGAAAACCAATGAACCCAATTTAGACTCCGAGAGTCTGCGGTTGCTCGAAAAAGAGCGTAAGGGCTACATTAGGAACGGCCTGGGCTTGCCTAAAGGTCCTCAGAGGGACCGCTTCAAGGAGATCAAGAAGCGCCTGAGTCAGCTCGGGATCCGATTCCAAAAGGCTTTGAACGAAGAAGATGGAGGTCTATGGTTCACGAAAGAGGAGCTAGACGGCGTTCCAGATGACGTTGTCGACGGTCTCGAGAAGGGAACCGGTGAAAATGAGGGCAAGGTTAAGCTAAGCTTCAAGTATCCGGACATCTTCCCGGCCCTCAAGTATGCTAAGGACTCAGAGACGCGGAAGAAAATATTTATCGCCAACGAAAACAAGGTAATTTCCAAAATAAAATCCTAACTATAAAGTTGTAGGAGCTGATAATTATGGCAGTGCAACGGCAACGTTCCCCTTTTCAAGGAGGCCATTCTACTACGCGACGAAGCAGCACGGATGTTGGGATATGCCAATCATGCCGCTTTCCGTATTGAAGATAAGATGGCAAAGGTGCCTGAAACCGTGAACGTATTTCTTTCTGATCTCCGGACCAAGTTAGCACCTGGTGGTGTAAAGGAGAGGCAACACCTGCACGAGTTGAAGAATAAGGACGAGGAGTCGAGGGGTATTAAATCAGATGGAAACTTTTATCTATGGGATAATCGTTTCTACGACCGAATGATGATCGAGCAGGAGTATAGCCTCGATGAGGTGAAAATATCCGAGTATTTCCCCCTCCAATCTACTGTTCGAGGAATGCTCCAAATCTTCGAGAACCTATTTGGTCTTGCTTTCGTGGAGTTAGACCAGAGCGAGCGACAGCGGCTGTCGCCAACTGGCAAAGCCGAAGACATTGCCTGGCACGAGGATGTCATCCTCTTCTCCGTTTGGGATGATGCATCTGAAGGTGATGGATTCGTCGGGTATCTCTATCTCGACCTGCACCCCCGCCAAGGCAAATATGGCCATGCTGCCAACTTCAACCTCCAGCCCGGATATCTGCGGAAGGACGGATCACGCCGATTCCCGGCCACAGCGTTAGTATGCAACTTTTCGAAGCCTACTGAGAAGAAGCCCTCACTTCTTAAGCACACTGAAGTTGTGACGCTATTCCACGAGCTGGGCCATGGTATTCATGACTTGACAGGTCGATGCCGATACAGTCGCTTCCACGGCACGTCTACCGTTCGAGACTTTGTGGAGGCACCGAGTCAAATGCTCGAGAATTGGTGCTGGACATCTAGCCAGCTTAAATCGCTCTCAAATCACTACGAGACAGGCGAAAAGATCCCTGATGATTTGATAGAGAAGCTGATCTCCACTAAACATGTTAATGACGCTCTGTTTAACTTGAGACAGCTGCACTTTGGTATTTTCGATATGACTGTGCATTCACCCAACAGCCATGAAGAGTTGGAGAAGCTTGATGCTAGCAAACTCTACAATGATCTGCGTGCAGAGATCTGCGGCTTCAAGGGCCCTGAGGCTATCGGCGAAAAGGGGTAAGTCTCGACACCAACATCCTACGTCATTTCAACTCTGTTTACTGATTTGGTCTTACAGCAACTGGGGACATGGCCAAGCTACGTTTGGTCATCTCATAGGAGGGTATGATGCCGGTTACTATGGTTACCTATCGTCCGAAGTTTACAGCGCAGACATGTTCCACACAAGCTTCAAGAAGGACCCAACGAATGGCAAGGAAGGCCGTAGATACCGCCACACGGTGTTGGAGCGTGGTGGAAGCCAGGACGAGATGGAGACGCTAAAGCAGTTCTTGGGCAGGGCACCCAGCAGCGAAGCGTTTTATGCTGAGCTGGGTCTCACGGCGGCATGACTAGATAGTAGACCCCGGCTATAGGATCATGGCATAGACAGCGTGTGGAATCAGTAGACGATCAGATAACCTTTCCATATGCTAATACCAGACAATCCCGCTCGTGCGAATAATGAGACGGAGGATATGTGAATCGTTATTGCTGGTAGATAGATAGTATACACTGTAGGTTACTGTTCCACGTAGCTGTTGGCCTACTGTCCCAGGTCTCCAGACACCTCGCCAGTCCGTACGCGTAGGGATGCACAGGTAGGTATATATAGGTAGGTCTTCGTAGGTAGGGCTCGGTCGAAGGGCTGGATCGCGAAGGGTTGGATTGCAATGTAAACTTTGGGTGGAGACTGACACTTCGATTCGAAACTAGTGTACTGTGTGGGGAGGTACGAAAACCCCACACTGGCGTAAGTAAACAACACGCGTAAGTGGAACCAATCACGCGGGCGTTACCCAACTTCAACCTCAATACTTTTACGGTCTGCAATGCGCTGCACTCAATTGCTGCTGCACTTATGCTCCGACCTAGTTCATAACCCTCAGTCTACTTCTGTCTTCACTTAGACCTGTTTACAAAACTCTCTTTACTACGCACCGACCCTGATTCACACCCAAATACGGCTTTGCCGCAACGCCTCCGGCCAAGATGGAGTCCAGCGAGATGCCGGAACAGTACTACACGCATGACGGCCGGGTTGCCTCTTTCTATCCCGCCAAACCGGCGGCGCGACGAGGCTCGAATGCAAAGGGAAGAGCACCAAAAGCCTTGTCATGGCCACACAAACGATTAGACCCAGAAACCGTACGCGACAAGACCACCCAACTCATACGTGACCGAGGAATTGCTAACTTGCAGTGTAGTTCGCTCGCGCCGGCTTCTACTTTGCGCCTACCCCAGATTATCCCGATAATACAGTGTGCTTCCTATGCTGCAAGAATATGGGCGGATGGGAGGAGGATGACAATCCGTTTGTCGAGCACCTCCGATTGTCGCCGCACTGTGGCTGGGCAGTCGTCGCTGGCATCGAGACTGGCCTGGGCGATTATGCCCTGGACGATCCTACCGGTTCTCAGATGATTGAGGCGCGTAAAGCAACGTTTGGTGGCAGGTGGCCACATGATGGCAAGAGAGGTTGGAAGTGTAAGACGAAGCAGGTACGCCTCCCTTCACTTGTTTTCGTCGATTGCCCCTAACTCGAAGCGCGATAGCTCGTGGATGCCGGCTGGAAATACACACCTACCATGGAGTCAGATGATATGGCAACCTGCACCTACTGTCAGCTGGCCCTGGACGGATGGGAGCCTAAGGACAACCCCATGTGAGTATATCCCAATGTTTGGTCTCCACACTCACTCTACTCCTACGCGTTATTGACACGACCCTCCAGGGATGAACATTACCGGCGATCTCCCGAGTGCCCATTTTTCATTCTGATCAACCAATACAAAGCTGCGGCACCCGCGAAGAAGAAGGGTCGAGGCAAAGCAGCCAGGTCCTCCAAGGCACAGCGCCTCTCTACACAGTCTGTTGCAACTGCAGCTTCGGATGCCACTTCACTGCTCGAACATCCCGCAGATCACGATGATAGCGTTCTGACTACAACATCCGTGATGACACAAGGCGGCACGAAGCGTCCAAGGGCCAAGAAGGCTATTGCTTCAAAAGGAAAGAAGACTAGGGCGAAGAAAGAGGAGGTTGTCGAGGTACTCGAAGACCCCCCAGAGGATGTACAGCCAGAATACCAGGAGGAACCCCCGCATATAGAGGCAGAAGAGGCAGCCCCCAAACCCGCTCGTGGCCGTAAGAGGGCGAGTCCTGCTGTTGAAGATTCTGTACTCACAAACGCGGAAGCCCCCGCTGCAAAGAAGAGGGCGACACGAGGAAGAGTAGTGTCTGCCAAGGCAGAAAAACCAGATACAGATCACGCCATGTTCGACCCTGTGCCTCCTGAGGTAGATGATGCAGTGATAGACGCCGAGCTAAATACATTGGAAGCTGAAATGGAGGACGAGCCAGCACAACCGCTTCATGTTCCCAAGAAAGGACGACCGGCTGGGACTCGTAAGGCCTCCAAACAAACCACAAAGAAGACGAAAACGAAGGCGCCCGTAGAAACCACGCCGGAACCCGAACCTATCGTGGACCCCGAAATAGATGAGCTAACAGAAGACCATAATACGAGCACAGTGAGTAATGGCACAATTATTCGGACCAGTCTGTCTTCTTTTACGGCACCAAAGAAGCGTGGCCGACCAAGCAAGAAATCACTGTTAGCCCAAGCAGCAGCACTGTTAGCCCAAGCAGAAGCACAACAAGAGCCTCCTGCTCAGCCGAGCCCAGAACCAGAAGCTGAGGTTGAGGAGACCGCCATGCCCGAGCCTGAGCCAGAGCCTGCACCCGTCGCCCCTCAGAAAGTTACCAAAGTCACTAAGATATTACCTCCTTCACGGGACAAATCTTTACCACTACCGCCTCCCGAGTCGGATGATATGGAGCCACCGGCGACACCAAAAGCTTCGAGCCCACCCGCCCCAGCAGCTAGGCAAGCCGCCGTGTCACCATCCCAGTCACCTCAGTCCTCCGACGCCGAGAACCAACCTCCATCATCTAAGCCCTCCAACACGGCAAAGAGCACTCGAGTCGCTCTGGTGCCTGTTTCGGCTACCCCCGTGCAGTTATCGCCCTCTAAGCGCAACATCATTGCTGGACTTGAAAGCACCAATGCTTGGACTGCTGTTGACGTTGAGGCGATCTTTGACGACCTGGATAAGGAAAATTCACTATCTACTGGCCGATTCTTAAAGAGCGGTATGGATCTCACGAGCCCGGAGAAACACATGACAGTAGAAGAATGGATCTACCATAACGCGGAACAGGCTGAGAAGCAACTGAAGCATGAATGCGAGGCTATCGTCATGTCTTTCGAACGTGAGGGTACGAAGGCTATGCAGACCCTAGAGGGAATTGTTGTGGAGTAATATGGGATATAAAATCGAGACGTCTATACCTGCGAAAGGTATGGATGAGTTGGCTCTTTACGCGCTATGAGGTGGATGGCGCTATGGTTTGGGATAGGCTATGGGGATGGGGATGGGGCTTGAGTTTGTTTCTTAGACTGGGATGGATGGATGGTAGGTATAGGTACGTACGTATTTATGAGGCTTAATGAATGAAGGAATTGCATACACATGGATATCTTCTACATCAAATGATGTAGGAGGGATCTATGATGTGAAGAGCTATATCATTTCCATCTATTCCGAGTTATGCGTGACGTGTACTGTGCACCATCACGTCCAGCGTGATATGAGCAAGAAAGCAGGACTTGGGTTCTGGTTACTCCCCATCTGCTCGTGTTTCTCTTTCTCTTCCTCCTTTTTCCACCCCAACTTCTACTTTCATTTCCACGGCCTGTTGTTACTTCGACTTCTCTTATTCCTTCTCCTCAGCAAACTAGTTGCCCCGTCCTAGTCTGAGTCGCTCGCTACTCCTTTGAAATAGCCTGTTTGAGTTAAGCACGGACTCACTGGTCTCGCGTTTAGGTTTGACTCGAACGTTGTATTGATATACGACTTGCCAAACAACGAGCGTACGTCTACTCCTACTCTCCCACAGCTTGACAAGTTTCCTGTTCTATCTAATCTAATTCTAGGTTATGGTTCTCTGACAAATTAGGTTTGAGTTGTGGCTGAGCACCTTGTTTCTTGCACCTTAAGGTTAAACTAGGACCTTATTACTCGCAGCACTTCCTCGGCAAGGGGCATATTTTCAGACCTTTCTTGGCTTTTAGAGTTATGCTTTGATTTTGAGTTAGGGTTGGTCTTGTGAGCAAACGCAATGGAAAGTTTTGTTGATGCCCGGGACAAGGCTTGTGACTCGGTCCTCGGGTATATAAACAGCCATTCCCCCCCAGATATCTCGGTTCTCAGAATCTCCTCTTCAGCATCACATAGTCAACAGACGCTTATACATCTCATTCTTCAACATTATACCCTACTATACTTACACATATTATCATTGTATTATCAAATCAGTTTCTTATTATTCTTCCAAGGATTCGGTTCTATAGTGCGTCCAGTTTCGTTCGGTTGCATTTGATCACGCCATAACCTGCTCTCGCCTCCATCGACCCTCTCTTGGCTAGCATGACACAGTTCCCTCTTACAGTCGATCATCTAGACGTGGCATCTTAGCCAAAGATTCTATCTCTAGGGCATATTCAATGACTGTATCCGCATCTGATGGGGGGCCCCTTCGGCCTCACACATGACTTCAAAAGTAACCCGACTCTGAAAATGGAATCGTTGACGGCATCGAGAAGAGACGATTCCACGCGGCTATCAAGCAATCGGAACGAAGCAGACTTCCGCCGTCAACAACTCACTCTCGACATTCGACATATAGAACATTGTCCCCGGAGAACAGATACAGTCGAGGGATGCTTGAAGAGCGGTATGAAGGCAGAGCATCAGAGCTACTTACGACACCCCCCGCTTTGGGCCAGCCAGCCTCACAGTCGAATGTCGATGGAACTCCTAATCTCCACGCGCTCGGCTCTGCTCAACTCAGCTCTGAGCGGCCAGTATGCCACGGTGATCTCTAAATAGTCGCGGGTGGCTGGGTTCGAATTTTGTGTGCGCGCGACCAGGATCATGTCGTCCCCTCGCCCCGCCCACGAGATCCCCCAAAATCCCTCGTCACTACGGCATGAAGATACCAGGCGTGTCCGCGTATGACTACCTACCCCATTCCTCATCCGATACCGACGCGTCTCGCGACGTCTTTGAGATGAGTCCGAGATGAAACATGCAACACTGGGCGCACCTTCGCATTTTCACAGTCACACTCATCGTCTCAATGGAAAGCGGGGGGCCGTCCCTGTGTGGTAATGGCCAAAGTATTGTCATGGAGGTCTATGTCAACTTCGGTGGTCTTTGGCGAGATGCCGGGCAATTTGGCCTAGTTCCTGGTACCGCCGTCCGTTGACGATGATGTCAACAAAGGTCCCTGCCTTCGTTCTACTGCCTTTGCCATCTTAGCGCCGATTTCCCAGCCGGTTACGTTCCCTATTGCGCCGGGAGATATCGACGTGGAATTCATTGGTAGCTCAAAGGCCATTCGTGGCCAACGGAGTCCCAGTCTCGGGCCCGGTATCTACTGTGCTGGCAACTATCATCGCTGGCTAACTCTGTGCGTGGAATATGGCCAAAAATGCGGATCTATAACATTTGAAGGGGGATTGGGACACTTATTATATTCCTCGGAGTCGTCGCTGAGGCACTACTCCCTCTTTGATTTCCGCGCCTTCAACACCATCGCATTATCTCCTTACGTACGCTTCTACCAGCCGCAGCTGCGGTGGATAGCTCCACCACGAGGTTTTAGAAATATCCGTTCTTCATATCGGACGACTACATTTTCCTGTCTCTTCGTTTCTTGATAATTCGGGGGACATGTTGAAAATGCAGATCAATAACTTTTCGATTCTGCTACAGTGGTACCTAAACAGAGTCTCCCGAATATATAAAACCCCGATACGTTCGTAATCCGCCACACAATACCGCCTATTCTTCCCTGACTCCCGCCATGTTCGTTTCTTTGGACATACCAATAAACGAATTCTGCGGTGGGGACTTGTACGCTGTACGCCAAGGCAAGTATACAGCGCTACAGGGGTTATTTATCATTCTTCACGACCCGGAGGAGTATCCTCATTGAAGACTGGAGTGGGACTCTCGACCCCCCATCGCCCGTCGAGAACGACGGCTTGTACTCCATCAGTCACTGCCCGCACGCACGGGATGGAAATACTGAATGGGGTCATCATGAGATGCCACTGTCTCCGGTTGTTATCACCTTCACGAAGAAACCGAGCATCCCGAGAAACACTTCAGCGCTGGTGTTTCCGAAGGCTACTTGGAAACTTGGTTTGAGATGCAACTCATCCACTATGGCATTCAACATGGCCTACACCACTAGAACGCGGAAAATTTCCGTGCTGTCCACTCGGGCAGTTTCGAGGTGCCCGAGTATATCGGCGTAATTAAGACTTGGCCCGAGTATATCAGGGCCGCGACGGCGACTGTGCACGCTCAGCAACAAGCCCTCGCTGATCGAGTCGCGTGTGGTGGCGTGCGACGAGCAGGTCGGCCGTGTACGGCTTCGTGTTCCACCGCGACTCGCACGAACGATGTTCGAGGGCGATAAATGACCAAATTATCAATATGCTCGAGAACTCTGGATGGACTGACTGTATTACGGGAGCGATTGCCAACTCTCTCTGAGAACCCTTGACGAGCAACCATGACTTCGGGAGAGAAGAGTGTCTCTAGACGCCATATTGTTAGTTGGGAGGGGAATGCTGGCATGGAAACATCGTTGGCTTATAATACTTCAGTTATAGAAATCCTCGAGCAAATTGTGGCCAGTAGGGAACAGCAAATCGGCCATTTGGTCCGGTGACAGATGATATTGGACATGGCAACAACAGATAGACTGGGGTATACAAGGCACAGAAGTGCTAATGTTCACGGCAAGAGCACCAGAGCAAACCTGCTTCCATGAGGGCATCGAACGTCTTGTTTGGTGGCAGACGATGATGAGAGGGCTATCGGACAGAAATACGTGACTGTAGGGCATGGATACACGGGCTAAGGGAGGGCGGAATCTTGCACTTATATAGATGGTCTAGTTCTTCTAAAGTTAGTGAATAAATACCCTAGAAGCACTTACTGAGACATGGTGGTTGGATTCTGTGTCGCGGTCTTGGATATGGAGGTAGGCAGGCCTTACGCATCCAACAAGGGGCATGTAGTATATAGACAGACGTCAAATCGGACCAAACTACGTAGATTAGACCTTCGCGTAACAACAGAAGTCAATGCATACTCTTACCTGAAATCCTAGCATTGAGAGTTACACTTCGTGCTGTCACCTTTTCATGAACCAGGGGTGAGTATTGTAATAGTATCATACCAACACCAGGCCGTCACCAGATCCCAACTCCACAAACTCGTAACCATCTACGTCCTTACTACCCTCCGTCTTCTTGGCAGTCCTCTTTTGCCCATCCTTTTTTACAGCATCGGTAACCGACCACGCCGTTCGTTGAAGCAGCAACGAGACGAACCCGCCCCCTTTCTTCACCTCATCATGTGTCGCAACCCAGTATTTCGCGCCAGACTCCCGCGCAGCAGCAACGCCATTGACGGCGCCCAAATTCAGCTGCTTCGTCATCCGGAGCCGGATATCATGTAGACCATGCAAGAGCGCAAGCGTGCCGAGCCCCGTGGTCTGTATACCCGAAAGAGCCTCGGGCTCGATTCCGTGCGGCGAGTATATGATCGCGTCCCCGCTGCTGGCCGACTCTTCAGACTGAGATCCAGTCCACGCAACTATAAGAGCAGAGTGATAATACAACGCGTTCCCCGGGGTCACGACGCGTCCGACACCGACCCAAGGCGGTAGTGGAGCACAACTTAGGGCATCGCGCCAGTCTTTCGTCCCCGCAGCCAAGAACGCGGGCATCTCAAGCACAGTATCAAAGTGCTTCCAGGACCGGATCAGTCTGGCAGCCTTATCGGGCGCGAAGACAGGCGTGGAAGCCGGGAGCTCGCGCAGCGTCGCCTCGTGGCAGTGGTCCGTGAACTCGTGCGAGATGGCCACGACATCGACGTACGAGTCCCCATCGCGCGCGGCCGATCCCGTCTCGGCCCCGTTCTCAAGCTCGCGCAGTAGTCTGTTTAGTTCCGCGATCGTCGCCACGCTAGGCGCCACTACGTGCCACTGTATCGAGAACCAGCGCCCGCCGTCGGACTGCGGGCCCTGCAGCCATGGGTCCAGCAGCACGTTGAAGCGACTCCGCCCGGGCGGTCGCGTCGCGCCCGAGGGATACGGCAGGTGCAGCAGCCAGGTCGTGTCTGCGTTGAGATGGGTGAGGATTGCGTGAGGACTGTGCCAGGCTGTGGTCAGGGCTGCTCTGTCGCTGATGTGCAGGGTTGTTGGCTGTGTCCTGTCTGCTGATGATGGGATTGAAGCCGCAGCTTGGCGGTTGTTAGATTGTGGGGATGGTGTGGATGACGCCTCCATCGTGGAGCAACTTTTTGATCAATTGCCTGTTTGGTTTTGCGATTACCTATACTTATTATAACATTTCATGTTTGAAATATCAAAATAGTTGGGTAATATGTAAGGGGTTTCTAATAAGGTCAAATAAAGAATGAAAGTGCAGGTTGTGACATAGGCATCTACATACAGTAGGTCCAGTTCGCTTTAGCCTATGTACCTGGATCTGCCAACTTTTATCATAACGCGGGGCAATAAAGTTGGCAGCAGGGGCTAGAGGTGCCAGCATTTCTGAAGTAGGTATATAAAAAAACTTTTGCGATAGTTCATACGTTATTGTCACGCCCGCTAATCTTTTTATATTGTCTTGGAAAAAAGAAAATAATGAAATTATTAGTATCAAATCTTCAATTCTGAACACTTACAACATTTGTATTACAGGCCTGGGTAGGTAGAGCTTAAAGGGAACGAATGGCAGCCCCATCTACGATAAACGTCATGCAAACAAAAGGGGTAGTCAATATAACTCAACGCTCAAAGGTTCACTTTGTTCGCTTAGCTACATAGAGTAGAATGGGAATCTAGGTAGTTATAAAAGTGTTTCGTAGGTTTTTATGAAAAGCACAAGCTGGCTGGCCCTTACTCCTGAATTCCCAACTAAGACACTGCCCCAAGGCACCACACATTCCGAAATTCATGGAACTGTTAGGAACTATCCTCACTTGTAACTCACCGGCGGCCCCAATCATCTTCTCGGAGTCAGCGCCGAGAGCGGAACGCAGATTGTTAGATGCTTGGATATTCTTCCAAGCCCTTGCCCACAAGCATTTCTTACATGCCGTTACGACTTTATGTTGGAAGCGTAGCAATAAGATTAGGGGCTGCAGTACCTAAGTACCTAGCCTACGTGTATGTACCTGTTGGCCTGTGCGCTGCCAATGTGAATCACGGAGGTATTTAGTGTCCACAGCCACCCCCATCTCGTTCCATTGACCTTTAATCTACACAAATGAGTGGGCTTCTCCAATAATCGCATATGATCCTTCGATTGCGACACTGAGGGTTACAAGATCTATGATGAGCAGCATATTGAGTGCTAGGATTCCTGAAATTGTCGTGGCCGCGAGCCGTGATGATACTGTCCGTTCTGAGATCTTAGAAGACTTGGCGACACTTAAAGCAGAAGGCTTATACCAGTCGATACTCTCTTATTATTTCCAGACCCCGGGGCCTGGCCGTTGCTTTAATATTCATCTAGAATGCCGAGATAGTGACAGGGTTATTATCGAGAAGTTTGTTTCGTTGTAGCTGGGTAAAGCTTTAGCATGGACTTTGAAAAGGAAATATTACTGCATTAAACACGGAGGTTCCTCTCCCATGGACACGGCTTCCAATGCCGGTTCCAATTCCTAGATTTAATTGGTGGTTTAGAACTAAAGGTGCAGATAAAAATGTAGTGGGCGAAGCAAGGGAGAGTTTGAGTACGTGAGCAAAAGGGGTAGTCAATGTAACTCAAGGCTCCAAGGTTCACCTCGTTGGCTATGATTTTGATAGACTTTTTTGATAATCTATGTGCCCTAGCTACCTGGAATAGAATTGGAATCCCATCATGAAAGTGTTTCGTAGAGTTTTAATGAAAAGCACAAGCTAGCCCTTACCCCTGAATTCCCATAAAACACCACCCTAAAGCAACACACGTTCTGAAATTCATGGGACCGTTAAGAACTATCCTCTCGTGTATATGAGAGCACAATGACATCAATCCTCAATCAAGCGGACCGTCTCGGAACCACCATCCACGTGTTAGTCGTGAAGTCTAGAGCACCCTGAGCCCTCATAGACTCTGGGTCAACATATATAGTACAACCTATTGAGTCCATTCCCAAGTTGAAGACTCGGAATACGACGTATATTTCATCTTGTTCACCTGTGTCCCTAGGGCCATTTGTTATGTTTCGCATCTAAGATGGTGTATGTGTTAGGACTGGGAGGGCATCTGCAATAATACAGGAATTCTGGGAGAGACTTACTCTCGTGTATTGAGCCTTGCTCATATAGAATGGGGCCTCACAAGCTTTCGTCGTTGACTTGACTTCGATGTAGTAATACGGTTTTCGGCCAACCCACAACTCCTTATCGAGATGCCCTTTGTCGATCAAAAGCGTGGTCAGAGCACTTTCGCGGTCGTTATACTCGATGTCAGCCTTTTCATTCCCTGTCCAGGGCTTCATAGCTGCATAGTCTTGGTGCGCTTTTACGTATTTTCGGATGGTGCTCTTCCAGTTTGCCTTTGAGAAGCGGGGTAGTCCGGTGTTTGCATTTTTGAGCAGCTCGAATACCTTAGGGATAGTATTAGTATTAGGGACATAAAAGGTGTAGTAGGAGGCGTACTTACGTATAACTCGCCGGCAGCCCCGATCATCTTATCGCGCTCTACCCCTTTGGCAGAACGCATTTTGAAATAATCTTCGCTGCCATTCCCGCTGACTGCGGCTTCTGTCGTTAACATATCAACATTAGCCTTCGGTTGAAGATGAGCCGCCCGAGCTGAGTTGATCACTTTATCAAGTAACTCAGCATATTCTGTTTCATGTGGTATGCCGAGATCATCTATTAAGTCAACATTGTTGCTCTCAGGAAGGATAATAGATGTCGCAGGCCTTCGCCCTTGAGCACCCGCATGTCTATCGGGTAGCGGCTGGACAACTATCTCCGTCTCTTGCGCGGAGACACCAAGCAAGTCAACAAATAGCGCCCTCATAGAAGGCCAGTAGGTGTTCAGCTGAACCTTTCCTGGTTCGACTATGCCATTCGACCACGCACAGGCGTTTGTTGTGTGCCAGCCTCCTGCGGCACGTATTAGATTTTGGGTGCGGAACACTCTCCTATCCACAAGTTAGAAGTAGTCAAACCTCGCGAATCTCAGAAAACATCTACACTTAGGCGAGTTAATGGGAAGAGGGCTTACTTGAGTTTATCCCGGTCTTTCCGCTTGAGGCCCACCCTCAAGCTATCCAGTTGGTTGTACATCATAGGTATCAGTTCCTCGTATTCCTCATCTTCAGTTTTGTCTGGTTCCATTCCCGAAAATTCTTGCCAACTTATCTCCATTCTGGCGTGCTCGCGTATCTCATCAACAATATCGGTCCAGTGAATGTCCTGTATGCCAATAGTTTCGCGCATGAAAGCAGTCAAGATAGTCTCCCAAGCTGGATCACCTTCAAAAGAGGCTGCATAGTAAGTCTTGAGGCTAATAAACCGTTCGGGAGGATCCCATCGGCAGGATTCGGGCTTGCTCCATTGGCGTTCCCAATTCCATAACCCCTCTACTGTAGGGAGCAAAATCAGACGAAACTCTTCAAAATACGACCTAGGCGGCTTTTAAGTAATAGTTTGCCATTGGCTGGTGTTTCTCACTAACCTAACTAGCTTTCTTGCCTTTGGCACACTGTCCGAAGTACTGGCTTTCTCATGAATAATCCGGTATAAATCGAATACCTTTTTGTAAGGCGTCGAACGACACTTGATAATAGAGAAGACATCGAGATAGAAGCGCAGGTTGTCAGAATTTCCCACATTAAAATGGTGCAAAAATGTCCATGCTGACAGGTCGTCAGGGGCAAGAGTGTCGCGGAAGTCAAGAAATGGGAAGTTTTTGGATCTGGCATCTTCCGCATAATGTGAGAAACGAGCTTCGAGCTCGGGGAGGGGAAGATAAGTTTGTTTTAGTTGCCAGTCCTTTCTACTGCTGTGAGAAGGAAGAAGAACATAGATATTGGCGATCATCTCTTTGATAGTTGGGTGACTGGAGACGTGCTCTTCGATTATCGGCCATTGGTATTGAAGAAACCCAAGAATATCGGTCTTTCGATGGCGTATAATATACCGGAATATGTCTGTAAAACCGTGCTGATCGTCGAATAGCCTCAGGTGTGAACGAACCCCTACGCCTACAATGCTTGGAATTAGTGAATGTAGTGTCACAAGGCAAATGGACAAAGTGACTTCTGTGTATAGTTAGAATAGCCTCACGTAGATATTTTAAGAACCCTCATGCAACAACAAGACTCTTGTCTATTGCCGATTGAATACTTGGGGTTCGTGGCATGTAGTTTTGGGGGAACTTAAAGGATTCTGATGGGAGATAGGGTCCCCAAAATAATAGGCTAGATAGAATAAATACTTTCCTTTTCCCTAGAGAGAACCTAAGTAGAGGAAAGAAGACTAGAACTACTCACAGTTTATAAGCCAGTCCAACCAGGAATCAGTTGATCTCATCTCCTTCTGTTCTTCACCTTCTTCTTCAAATGAAGGTTCAATCATGTAGTGAGATGGTAGGAAAATGACATCAATGTCAAGTGCATCGCCCCTCGGGGAATCTACTTTTGAAGTTGGCTGTAGAAGAGATTTTGTGCCATATCGATGATTATTGGGGATGTAGATGTCCGTGGACCATGGTGCGATCCAGCCTCGTTCTTCTGTGAGTACTCTAAGGCGGTGGTAGTGACTGGGGTTTGCGGGTTTTAGGCTATCAGTTTGATAGAGAAACTTGAGGTGGGCGATAGAGATCTCATTAGCCTGGGCTGAGCCACTGAACAATGGCGGTTTTTTCATCCGGAGTGGATACTGGGTGAGGATGCGTTGTCGAACTCTGAACGTGGGTAGTTGCTTTGCCCCAAGCAATTTGTAGAGTGTAGCCCGAGAAATACACTTTGAGGCAGATGAACTGATAAGACTCAGTGGAAGACCCTCAGGGATTGAGAAGCCATCATCAGTAGTTGGGAACTTTAGTGGGAAAGGCACGTATTTGGCGCTTGTCCACTCTCCATTTTGCAATGGGATGATATCCAACTCTTGGATGGCGGAGCGGAGTTCCTCGCTTTTGTTATATATGCCCTGAAGGAGCATGGCAGCGTTCTCGTGCCACTCAGGGCTCGTAGCCGCCGATTTCATTCGCGAATCTGGGTCTCTGAGGTCTTCTGAGACCTGCATGAGAATCTCTCTATACTCCATCAATTCCAGTCCGTAATGATCGGAGATTTTGACCAGCTCTGATGTTAGGTAGTACGATGAGAAATACTTTTCGTGGCCAATATCTTCAGAAACCGGATCGGCAGCCGTATCTGAATGTGAAGAGCTTCTTCGCACCTGCACAAATTTGTATGGGGAGCCTTCGTTAAGAGAACGTATTAAGGCTGTAGCTTGAACTTTGTTCTTGATACAATCGTATAGAGAAAGCCAGTACTCATCCCGGGGGTAGTCAATTCTCACGGGTAAATACCTCAGCCATGTATACCGGAGTAGCTGGTCGGCACAAAGCTGTTTCATCGCCTTCGAAAATGCGTCTGCGATCCCTTCACAGAGCGCTTGGTTTCTGCTTGAAGAGATAACAACGTCTTGATGACTGGTCTGTGTTACAAAGTCTGCTTGGATCAAGAACTGAAAGAGGTGAGCCAAGTTGGTTTGTAAAGGCTCTAATGAGCGGCCTACCTTTAAGCCTATGTTTCTGATCGGTAAGAATGCGAAGACCTGTTGACTTGGGACTTCTTTTGGTGCACGTCCTTCGCCATCCAATGGGAATGCTAGGACTACCTCAGATGACGACCATGCTTGCACAGCGTTCTCGGCATCAGAATACTTTCGATTCTCGTTTGGTGGGAGATTATCCGCGATAAATCTAGTAACATAGTAGTTGGATATTTCCTCACTGTTGCGGTCTTGTTTCTTTACTAACGATACTCGATTCAGATTGTCAAAATTTCGCATCGAGTACAATGTTGATGAAATAACTGATCCATCATCACGAATAGAGTTGACTTCTATACAACGAATATTTTTCGTGAACAACAGGTAGGTCTCTTGCATCTGTCGAATTTTTTCCGTAATATGATTCTCGGCGCCTTCGGTTTCAACGTCGAAGCTGTTAATGAAGAAAAGGTGAATCTTGGCGGTATCAATGCCAGGGCGAATCCCCCGGTCTTCCTGTACCGGTGAGACTATGCTAATCCCCGAGTCGCCACGCCTGTGGAGAAGAGAGGACGGCTTCAATTCTCAGGTTAGTATTCCCTATCACCAGTGACTTTTGAAAGGGTTTGGGGTGGTGCAGGGCTACGACGACACATGCCAAAACTAAAAGGGACTTAACGGCTATGGCCCCGGATAGCAGCGTTGGGCTTTCACTTACGGAGTTTTCGGGCTGGGCGTGTACTTTGTAAGCAACCGTGAAGACCGACCACGACCACGTTGCCTTTCTCCTCAGTATACCCCTGAGCACCTATCTTGGAGCTCTTGCTAATGCTATAAATGGCCGTGAGATCTCCATTTGTGAAACTATTATCCTTGTTGCATTCGAATATGATATACCGAGACGCAACGTTGAACTTCACATAAGGCTCCTCCTTACGAGCGCGAGCTTTAGAGAAGCTGTTGTCATCAGCATTTCGCAGCATTTCGAATGCGAAACGTGAGGGGCAGTCGTAGAGATTCTCGCCAAGCCTAAGCCTAGTCCATTAGCTAGCGGACCAGATAACGGAACCAATATACATTACGTGACTATATTTGATTTTATACTTGAGTCCTGGAGTATTGTGTCCTCAGAGACCATTTGCCTCACTGCAGCCATTCAGTCAGTAATCATTTCTGACTAGTGATATCACGATACGTCGGGTTAGGAGCATATTTTCTAGACATAAACCTGATGGGAGGGAAATGGCTCCCGGCAAAGACAAAGAGATGGAGTAAATTTTCATTACTTACATATATCTTCACTCAAGTTACCATGGTAGTTAGCTATACGGCCAACAAGTGCTTTCGCTGCTGCTCTCGTAGGAGGAACATCATCGTCATTACCAGGCATAATTCCCGGCTCGCTTCTCCTAGAGTATGAATAGAATATCGGAAACGTATGTCCTCACAGATTATGCGGAAATTTATTTCTTGCCAGGTCGCTTGTAGATCAAAGCAGCTTTTGAAAATGGCGTTTTAGTATTTATACAGACCCCGCGTACCAGGAGGTCCGTACCCCGCCCATGCCTGGCTGACTCTAGGATTCATCTCTCCGCGCCATGCATGGGTGTCCCATATCCGAAGAGAAGGTAGTAGCGACTTGTAGGAGGATCCGAACTTCGGAAATGTTGAAAAGGGGGGGCACTGCCTAAACTCGTGGAACCCCATCTGCCGTGGCTAACAGGCGAGAGGACGCTGACGCCAATCGTGATCCAAGTCCACCACTAGTGCTATACAACGTACATCAACATGCACTTGATTGCAAAGCAGGCTCCCATGCAACCACCCTTTTGCGTAAAATCTGCAAGAGTAACCGGTTTAGCAACCTTCGGTCTAATATTAGCTGAGGCAAGACTTCCCGACAGCCTACTTTATTAAAATGGGCTGTGTGGTGCAAAGCGATTCCGTTCTCTTGGTGGTTCGGAGCCTTCGCACTAATAATCCTGTTACAAGGCCCGATGCTGCACATTAAAGAATTTGCTTTTGTAGGCAGCTTACCTAGCACACTAAGTATATTTTAGTAACCTCCACGCGAAAATAAACGTTCAAAACCTACCTTACGGGTAGTCTGATATACAAGGATTATAATTCCTAATGGGGTAGTTGTTTTACTTCAACTATATGCGCAGTTTGGTTTTCGAAAGAAAAGTTGAATTCTTTTTGCCAGCCGGACAATTTAAGGTGTAGAATATAATATTATAGTGTAAGATATAAGGTATGCCGTCAGCTACATAGGCAGATAAACGAAGTATCCCCACTAGCTAATTATTACACGTCTAGACAGGCTGAATACAATGATAACCATATCTGTTAATACCTTTTGCGCATTATATCTAATTAGCACGTCGGCCGAAAATCTAATACAAACATACTGGGCATTTCATCTCGCCCTCGTTGTAAGACATCATAGGAAAATTTTGCAAATACAAGGACCTCTGCCTGTATTGCGCTACTAATTTATTCATCCCACTTTGATATTTTGTTACCCACCGTACTAGCCTTTCTTAGATCGGTAAGCTTATGTTGAATAGGTAGTGGTAAGGCTAGGACGTAAATTTACTACTCCAGTGCGATTACCGCACCCATTTGTTACTAGGCTTATATAATGAGACAATTGCTGCTAGAGAAACTACTAACTTAGACGGTTTTCCGCATGTTATTTATGCTGCCTCTAATTTCCTCGAGCTAGCTTTCTATTCTACAAGTATGGCTTCTCGGAGGGCCTGCTTGTTGTGGTATAGGGCTTCATATGGCTATCTCGTTAGGTATATTGTATCTATAAATCGCAAGACCCTCTTTTAGACCTACCGGTTCGTTAATCAGGCCTATATCTCTATGTATACAGAGAAACTCGTAGATTATAGCGTCACTTATGTAAGGTGATTGTACCCTATAACGAGTTGTACTAATAAGGGAGTAAGGGGAGCTAGGGGAGCTTGGGAGTGTGGGACTACATCTGGGAACTGACATTGGATAACAAATTCGAGACAAATGTTTTCTTTGAATGAAAGTGTCATAAAACCCTGTATTTAAGGTAAGCAATAGACTTTTATTGTTGCATGAAAGCCTCTAAGTCACGTTGGTAGAGCTATTCTGACTGTGTAGAAAAGTCTCTTCGTCCGTTCGCCTCGCGACAGTAGGTGACCTTGTAATAACACGTCGTTCCTAGCCATTCTCCAGATCTTTCATGTTGGTTTTTTTTTAGACATAATAAGCAATAAGGGAAAAGATAATATTAATATCTACAAGTGCAACTCTCGGAGTGCGAGAAGACAACTGACCAAATTTAGAGGCGACGTTGGGTCAACCCAGATGGTTCCCAGTTGTTAATGTGTTACAATTGATTGAATTTCTCTGTGTGAGGATTGCTAACTATCAAAATAGGTCTCTCTATGCTTATACTATACCTACCTAGTGTCATTCCATCGTGGAAATAAGTCAGAGAAATAGTAGCAATAAATATGACTTACAGTTGTGCAGTTAAAAACTTTAGAATATAGAAAGAACCATCCCTAATCTATTACAGCAAATACTTTGGCCACCATTCACTAACGTCAGAAGATTCTAAGTAGGTTCTAAACCTTAAATCAGTTCGAAATATTACTGGATGCAGCCAGAACGGAAAGAAAATATACTCATGTACACACGTTCTTTACGTAGAAAAAAATCAAACTTCTTTCTATGTACATCACGTGTTGTACTTAATTGGACAAAACTTTTATATAAACATTGATCCAGGATCTCAAATAAGGAGAGCAACATTGGTATAAATGCAATGGACCTTTGGGGGGAACAGTGGAAGCTAACATTGCGAATGGAGAACGGAGTTAACAGGGGCATTCGTTGAAAAGACAAGCTAATTGATAAATATTGGATTGTGGGGCTGCAAAGAAGCAAGCCGACAGTGGCCTCATTATTACGGGCTATAAATCGCTCGAAGACTGTGAACAATATAATGGGAAGTAGTTCTGGAAAAATGGCTAAGAGTTTTGAACCCTAACATAATATGCAATCATAGGAGAGCTAACATCATTGCATCATATATGGGAGTTTATCTTAACTCCATTGTTGGCGGTGGTATGCTATCTAGATAGTGTTGCGACGATGTGTCGAGTTTCCTGCGGCGTGACGTCCTATTACCTCCAACCATACATATTTCATAATTTCCTGCCTTTCGATCTTCTGGATCACAGTCTGCTTCCTATTAATATCCTCTGCCATCCTATCAAATGCAACGAGATCAGACGACCGATCCTCATTGATTAGTTTCCACGATCGAAACTTGGGCGACAACCAAATGCTCGGACGGGTGATGGCTACACTAAAATCGAAGAGCTGACCACCGCGGTAGTTCTCTTCCTTGACATTCATGTGATAGATCCCGATGTCATTCAATTGCTGTAATTTTGTTCTCATCACCGATAATTTTTCCCCTCCACACATCGAGTCAGAGGAGATGTAATCCTTTACAATCGCTTTTAGTGGCTTTCCCTCATCCTCCGGTTGCCGGTTCCAATCGGTAAACCCGAATTGTTTGCACATTTTCTGTTCAACGTCCAGGTATATGAATGCATAGCCATGACATCCGACGCAAGCTCGCCGTTCTTGTTCTTTTCCGTCAGCAGCCCCTGGGCCCGGCACTCGGCGTAGAAAGGATGGAGCTGACGCTGAATCAAATCGTCTGCCGGCAGGTAGCTTCCATCCGGTGCATAAGTCAGGAGCTCGTCGGGAGTGATAAAGCAGAACTTGGAAGATTAGAGCAGGACGACTCAGGGTTAACTTTCTAATCGCTTACCACTTTCAGGCAATACTGGCCCCGGTTGATAAGCACCCGGAACACGCGACTGTGAGGTTTGTGTTTAGAGTCCCATCTGGCTGTGTCGGGACCTAGATACTCCTTAAATTCGATATTATCTTCTCGCTAGAGAACTCGGAGTTAGTTATTGCCGTTCCGAGCGTGCTTTGTGGGGGTTTTCGAGGCTTCTGGACACATCTTGGCCCAGAGAGGGGGATTTTATGTTCTGCAAGTTGATAGGACAAGAAAAAAATGGCTTAGAGAAGTCCTTACAATCTCCGTAGGAAAACGGGATAGTTGGGGTCCCATGATGGGAGGGAGCAGGTCGGTCATTCTGATGTAGGTCAAGTATGCCTGACCTTGTTTAATTTCACTACAAGACTACAACATCTAGATATGAAAGGTTCAAAATATCTCTCTATTTGTACTAAAATTAAGGTATGACTTGCACACGTGCTATTGCGCCAAGGTCTCCAGAACCACCTATGAGCGATAATATGGCACATATATGTATAGAAAGCTCTTTGTTGTCAGTTTCAAGATATGTCCGTACTGAAGCAAGAGAATCCGAGGCATCCCGATATTTTTGATCACGAGTAGACTTCATTGGTGGCCCAGAGCTTACGGTATATATAAAAATGCCTCGAGTCTAGACAAGGGAGTTTGAGCAATCCCATACTTCCAATCACGGTTGATTTAATTGCAAGGCAGAACTTGCAGTAAATAGAAAAATTATCGTGAGGGAAGCAAGGGAGTTGAAGCTTTCATATTATCCTTGCGTTTATGCTTATAGTTGATTTAATTGGTGGTTTCGAACCTAACGTGCATATAAAGATGCATGTGGGCGAAGCAAGGGAGAGTTTGAGCAACAGCTGATTGGACAAATACTTTTGACAGTCAGTCATGACGAGCAACTTCGGTTCCGCTATTCAGCCCTACAGTATATCAACGTTTCGTAGATTGATTACGAATTGTGTCTTACATTGAAACCTGTAGGGAGCGACTTGCTCCCTTGTTTGTCATCCGCTCTGTGAGAAGATTGGGGGCATTTTCTTACCCCCTAAACTTACTATTTCGTGAAGTTGCATGTCATATGCTAAGACACTGCTAGATTGTACTAGCCATTAAATAGCTATCGTGACTTCTCTAAGATGATAATTGACAGAACCCACATGCTTTCTTACCTAGGTAACTTTGTATCCCAATGATTCGTTTCGTAGGTAGGTAGTATATATTTTTCACGAGTAGAGGAGTAAATAAATATGAAAGTGATAAGGAAGAAAGAAGTGACAATATAGTAGTGAAAGCGGAAATCGAGAGCTGTCAACCAACGATATTTCTCTAAAAGAACGCACCTATATTTCACTTTGTCATACGCAATGCGAAAGGCGCATCGCTGCGGCAGTGTTATACATTGAGAGGAAGACGTTGGTGTATCGCGAGAGCAAAACGAGTGCGGTGCAGCGTGCTTTGAAGATAATTCATCCTTTCTGCATAGGAGATACTAGACGTGCTTTTCGGCGCGGATACAACGCACTTCACTATAAATCGTAATTAGGGACATATCAAATATGACTAAAGTTGGCCGCAAAAACCAGACTTGTATATCAGGAAAGAGAGTTTGGAGAAGTTGATGTTAGAACGTCTCATTATTAGTACTGGCTTGAGGTATGGTTTTAAACGCTGGTCATCATGCAAATGTCTCCGAACTATCAGAAGGGGCGGTCCTAGAGAGAATAGATAGACTAATTTATAACCAAGGGAGTAACAACTAAGGCCTAATAGATTAATCAATTAACCTAATTCTTAAACCTCTAGAACCTAGGGGGGCTTAGTCATCTATATATAAGTATATAGAAACTACTGGTTCTGTATCATAGGGCGGCTGGTAACTCGTCGCTTGACAAAAACACCTTAGTAGGTTACTCTGAGACATACAGTAGAGAAGGCCCTATGGTGATTGAGGACAACATAAGCTACCTACTAGTCAGCGCATATTGGAGAGGTAATGACGAAGTGTGAATGCCTCATAAACTGGGAACATGAGATCCAAATTTATCCCCACGGAGGAAGATTTTATTGCACTGGGCTTCAGGCTTTGAAGCGATATGGAAATAATTGAGAATATCGATTTGAGTGAGTGACATGTACGAAAAGTTTGGAAGATGCCCAGAACTCTATTTGAAAGAGCCTCGGTAAAAAGAAATACCTAGACTGTAGGTTCCGCATACCTGGGTACTCTGGGGAGACCATGAACGATGATGATAACTTACCACTCTGTCGATAAGGGCCTTTCAAGACAGCTAAGCGTTACGAAGTATGCCCAAACTACCTAGGTAAAGTGATATAGTTGTAATCTGTGGAAACCCCATACCATCGATCGAACTTCAAGGTTAATGAGATCTGAGATTGTGGCGCAGATGCTAGTGCAGTATTATCGACGGACCACCGGCAGTGATGCCGCTAATCTTGCACTAAGGATGGCGGAGCGGCAGCTAATCATTTAGTATTGGGTATTATACCTTACTAGCAGTAGCTAAATACTACTATAGTCAGGGCGGTACGCCCTGTAGATAGAGCTACCCACCCAAACTAAAACTAATCGCGGTACCTTTCTTGGAACAATCTCGATGAATGCGAGATCTACATCTAGAACCGTGGATGGGAATGACCATTTTATTAAGCGTAATGGCAGAAGAAAATAATGATATGATGGGAGACTACTAACTCACTCAGAACAAAGCAAAGAAGACTGACTGACTGATTGATTGATTGAGTGAACTCGGTAAAAGGTATTTGTCGCGGCATACGGGCGGGTAGCCCGGTTTTGCCTGCGCTTCGAGCCGACGCTTACTACTAGCATTCCAGCAGCACCGCCTGGAATTCATATACCATACCTACTATACTATAGGTACTGTAGGTATGCAAGGTACCTATATCCTGGCATAAGGTGGAGCTTACCGATGTGTGTACCTAGTGTACTGACTGTACCACCTCTCATCTGTCTTACCGCTGACGTAGCTTTACGCTTTACCTTCACCACCTCGCTATACGTGTCCGACCGAATGCCCAACCAATGTGCATTGGGCGGGCACCGACCGACTTGGGAAACAGTAACCATAATCGGATATAACTAGCGATCCCTCGCTGCTTCGTGTCGATCACACACCTTCCACAGCCCCAGTGCAACTGAAGAGGCGATGTTGCATTGGTGCTTCTACAGTACGGGGCACTTTTCGCCTCATGCCTAGATCTAGGTAGGTACTACTTGTAGTGAGTGGGATGTGTTAATTATCGTCACAAGAAGGAGCTGGTCTGTCTGTACTGTAACACAGAATTGCTAAAAATTCTAGCTGAATATGGACCGGAGAGATCGATTCGTCGGGTATCATGCACGTCGCCGGAGCTGCTACTCACACGGTTGATTTGTATAGTATAGATTATTGCGACACCTGGATTAGGTGGGTAGAGCCGATGCAGCTCGGTCTTATGTGGAAGAGGCAGGAATGCCGGTGGCGATTTTATCGATAATGTATAATAGATGGCGTCCAGTACCTACCTACTGTAGTGGAAGGGGAATGTTCTCGTGGGCGTGGGGGGCATAGGGTTTTTCTTTTCGTGGCTTTGTAAATGAATCACACGTGACGGCATGACTGACATTTCTGAAAATAACGCAGTGCAACGAAGAGTGTAGGTAGGTACTTAAGTGTAGCACTGGAGTCTGGGCCTGGGCGGGCTGTCGATCTGTTGACCTGCGGCATCGACGCCAGCGACCAATCTGGGATCCTAGTCCGTCCGCTCCATGCAGCCGGCTGAGCTAATAATACTGAATAATACCACCTGCACCCGTACATCTCGCTCGCCGCTGCTGCTGCTGCACGTTGGCATGTCGTACGTTCCGTTCCCTCTTCTTGCCCTCCCACCCCCCAGTACAGTATATTCTCTTCAACCCATCAAATCAAGAAGATGATGGATGATCTTTCTTGAGCCGCGGGCAGCTGCATGCTAGAGTCGCATTTCTTCGAGACAATAAGGGGGGACCGTCTGTCTCGTTTCACCCGTTTGTGAACAACCCCGTTCCCATTCCACTCCATCCAGCAGCCATAAACATGTTCCCAGCGCCCACGAACGGGCCTCGAATGGTGGATCTTCATTACTAGTATGCCAGCAACGGCTTCAACTATCTAGTTCTTGGACTCCTGTTATACGTACACTGGCTAAGCTACGCACCGCTACGAGTTATGGTTGATGCATAGCTACTACGAAGTAGCAGCAACTACCGGCCACAATTATGGATTCAATCAAAGATGACCTCCCCATGGCCATGACCATGGCCGCCTTCGCTGGTATCTCATGGTATATCGGCGCTGAGCTCAACGTATCGCTCTTCCTATTCTTCAAGCGACGTCGCGGGCTGTATTTCTGGTCGTGCGCTCTCGGAAGCTGGGGCGTCATATTGCAGTCGCTCTTCATCATACTCGCCGATTTCAGTGTGTGGACCGATCTCAAGGGCTCGATTACTTTCATCTACCTCTCATGGCTATTGATGGTTATTCCGCAATCATGGGTTCTGTACTCGCGACTATATCTTCTCATGCAACATGACAGCATGTTGAGATGGGTACGGGCGGCTTTAATATTCACCACGATTGTGTTCGGCATTACTACCCTTCCTCTGGGTATTCTCGCTGTATGTATTTCACCCAGGTATGTGTCACTTTGGGACATTGCTGACCCGTGCGCTTCTAGCAAACTGCGATGCCGTCACTCTCTCCAGTCAACGTAGTTTGGGACCGTCTCCAAACCACCGTTTTCTTCGTGCAAGAAACTGTTCTCAGCATTTTGTACATCTGGCAGACGCGAAAGTACCTGGCCGATCTGTCACCGTTGCTAGAACAGTCGCAGACATCTATCGATTCGTCCACGGCCAGGGCCAAGACCAGCAAGACGAAAACAATGCTTCACCACCTCATCTACATCAACATCTTAATCATCAGCCTCGACATCGCGCTCCTGGGCGTTCAATACGCGAACCTATTCTACCTGCAAGGAGCCTTCAAGCCCGCCATCTACGGCGTGAAGCTGAAGCTCGAGTTCGTTATCCTCAACCGTCTCATCAAGACCATATCGCGCCACAAGATGAGCTCCCTACACAGCGATGTCCGCCACGGCTCCGAGTCCGACGCGGGCATCAATGTCACCCGAGCGTGGAATGTTCAGTGGCCGTCTTCGGCGACTGAGGACGAGCGACTGAAAACTCCACGCGTGGCCGCGCACCAATCTAGCGTAGAGTACCTGGGGGAGATGCGCCCACTACACATCGCCTAGTTAGCCGGGAGGCTTAGGCGAGGCCATTACACAAACCATACAGCGTATAATGACATAGCGGGAAGGAGTACAGGGTGTTAGGGGTTCCATCACATCTTTTCATTTGGCACAGCGCGACGAAATGTACAGTATGTACTATGAGAATGTTGATCATTTCTCTGGGGTTTGTTTCAGTAGAGCGCGCGGCTTTTCGGTCGGCTCATGGGTATGGTTTTGTTTATCTCCGGTAGGCTTCGAAAAAAACAATACCCTTTGCAATTCAACGGAATTGAGACAAGAAATCTCATAGCGTTATCTATCTACACTATCTGTATCACTTCCCTATTACCTTTTTTTTTCTACTTTTTTTCTCGATCTCAGGACGGCGATGGTGGCGTTGGGCTAGACAGGCCGTGCTGACCACCCTGGGGATGAATGTACTGTACTTTTTCGGCAATTCTGGGGGGGACGAAATCTACCTTACACTAAGAATTTGTAACCAGCCACTCCCGTGCATAAGAAAGATTTCAGAAAGACGGCGTAAGCAGTACAGCAGTTAAATTGCCGCCCAGCAGAAACCCCTGCTCGAGCAAGTCGAATGAGGTTCAATGTCCGATCGAGGGGGTGCGGTGATTCGTCAGAACCCGACGCGGAACCCCATCCGTGATGCCATGATACGTATAAGTATGTACGTATACGGCCGGCTGAGCCCGCTGGCTGGGCAAGGGTCCGTCCGACTGCCGCTCACCAACAGCGGTAAGGGCTTGAAGGATGCTGTACCCAGCTGGGTGATGGCGTTGTAGGCTGGACGGCCCTGCACCCAGGCTGTCTGCACTACCATACCAGAAATTGGCTGCTCCGACAACTATCGCAATCTGGTACAGACCGAGAGAAGCAATCCAAATACTCGGGATTCTAAAATACCGACCCTTCTTGAGGTTGCTCTACCGTGGCGGGCAGAGAGAGAGTGTGTGGGCGAAAGGGTACAGATGCATTCATTGGTCACGAAATAATTAATAATAAGCCTTATTTTATTTTGCCCGATCCTGATCGGATCAACTGATCCCCAGATCTCATGATGTCGCCCCGGGCCTCATTGGCAGCAGCAGCAGCAGCCGCTGTCTACGTCGCATTAGCGACCCTGTTCCCGGGCCAAGCACTAGCAACCACCACGACTCCGCCGTGCAGCGGCGTTACTGGTGGTTTCCAAGCTCGCAACCCAGCGCGCAGGACGTCGTGACCGAGCTAGGCCTGGCGCCCAACGTGGAAGGGGGGTACTACCTCGAAACCTTCCGCGACGCACGCCTGCTCTCCGCCTCCTCCAACCGCTCCGTCAGCACCGCCATCTACTACCTGCTCGAGGGCCCGGGGGTGCCCTCGGTCTGGCACCGCGTCGACGCCGCCGAGGTCTGGCACTGGTACGGCGGCGCGCCGCTGGTGCTGCAGCTCTCTGGCGACAACGGCACGGCCACGCGGGACCACGTTCTCGGCCCCGATCTCTTCAGTGGCGAGGGCCAGAGGCCGCAGGTCGTGATCCCTGGGAATGAGTGGCAGCGCGCCATCAGTTGTGGCGAGTGGACTTTGGTGGGAAATACTGGTAGGTGCAACTTAAACTTAACTTACCTACTTACTTATCATTGCTTTTTTGGTATCACCTTACCTACCTACCTGTCCTACATATTGTTTCCCCTCCCCCGGCCCCCGGCGAAAATTACGTGTTACTGCTGCTGCCCCCGTGTGTGAGATATAATACGAACGTACTGATTGATTGACTGACTGACTGGCTGACTGACTCTCTCTCGTAAAGTCGCGCCCGCGTTCGTGCCAGAGGGGTATGAGCTGGCGCCGGACGGCTGGGAACCTAATGATGGCACATAGCACTAAGGCGCGTTATCGTCTCGGGGCTGGGGAAGTGACGGAGCCAATTATTACCTACCTACTATACGAAAAGTGCGTCGACGTGCATGATTCGGAGGGGGGGGGAGGGTAGTAGTATACTACTTTTAGGATTGCCTAGTACTCGGTCCCGTCGCCTCGAATTAAGAGACCCAAGTCCCCGCGCCTTATTGGCCTCCTTTCTCTCCGGATGTCTTAGCTTTTCGAAAGATGGGTATCCCTTCTTTTAGTAGGTAGGGTTGCCTTGCCGGAATGGGTGCAGCGGTGGACTGCCGTTGGCTATAATACTACTACACTTGTTATATCATAATGGTGTGTACCTACTATGCATGTGTGTATAGATAGATCGCGAGCTGGCCCGTCTAGACTTGCCGCATGAGAACATGCGGTGTGTTGTCGGTCCTCTTGGTCGGCTGCGACTCTGATGTCTAAGTTTAGTACCTGTCGCAAAAATGCTGTGTCTTGCACGTGTGTGTGGTAATACAACTTCTGGTCTGGAGTTGATTACCTAGGCGGTGGTTGTATGTTGCTCTTTATTGGCAAGACGTGCATACGTGATCTATTCTCATCTTTCGCTGTCTAACATTGAGAAGTGTTCACATTGTTCCACATGCCTGGGAACCCCTTCCGATGTAGGCATCTGGAACCGATGAGCAGGCCGCTTCCGAACCCGGTTTTGCGCTTCGAGGTACAGGACTAACTCAAAGGAAAAGCGGGTTATCGGCTACTCTATATACACCACTTTAATATTGTATTAGGTAGGGTTCAAGATCTTGGGTGGCCAGATCTCTGGAGTGCCCAAGCGTGAATAATTAGTCATAAGTAGATATATAACAGCATAAAAAGGGCTCAAAAATACCAGCTTCTGAATATCTCTCATACTTGAGAGAGGGCCTAGCCTTATGATTATATACCCCTAGAACTATAGTATTACCTACCTTAGAGTATCGCAGCAACCTCGGTGTAGCTCCTGTGCCTAATACTATTGACAGATTCCCTTATAGAGAGAAGTCAGAGAGATCCCGCAGTTGCGCCATCGTCACACATCCCGAGGAACGTCTTCTCAATCCTGTCTATAATAGTTCTCCGCTAGCAAGTGTATTAGTATAGTTAAGAGACTCGTAACAGCCAGCTGTAATATGCCGGCAAATAAGATTCAACAAGGGACGAGAGTCCTATTGTCAACAATGAGAATACCGAATATGGTTTGCTTCACATCATACTTGTTTTTATGTTACATCGGAAGTACAGAAGGGTATGTCTAGCCACCCGCGCCGTTAGGGAACCGTTTCATATGCCCATTTTATTCGTCATCTCGCTCATATCGTATGTTCGGCAATCATTCTTCTCTATGTCGTCTCTAGTTGGTAGTCTGTGTATCTGTACCTGATTCCATCACCACAGCTTTTTCGGGCTGATCTACAGCCCATATCTCCTTTTCTCTCTTTAGTCCCCTTCGGATCCATAAGACAGTAATCCACGTCCAGACGACGAAGAACACCAAAGGCTCTCCCCATCCTGTATCACGATGTTAGCAATACGGCCGTCTACTAGTCAGATACTCTGGCGACTTGGAACTCACCGACACCGTAGGCAATCTCTTGCTGGGGAATTACCCAGACAGCGGCCAGCGTGCCAGCCCCGCTGATCACTGACCCAATCCCCCAAAACCAATTCAGCTCCGCGATGAGACGCCTGAAGGCCTTGCTGGCCTTATATCTCTCCAATAGCCTGCGGCGGAAAGTGCGCGCACCCCCGCCGTCAACGCCCACCACGTCCTCAACGGCGGTCAAAACGTAGGGCGGCTGGGGTGCACCTTTCGGTATCGAGCTAACCTTGCAGGCCGTTCTCATGCCCAATGCAGACATGGCTCCTGTAACTATGCACAACGTGCCGGCGCCGATGAAAAAGAGAGGGACGGGGATGGCGAGTGGCCGGACTAGCGGCTCGTGTGGGATGGAAGCTCCGATCAGAATCCCCGTCATGGTCGTGTAGCATATGGAGAGGGTCCAATGCGTGAAGTCGAAGCGCCAACGCCTGCCGTCGAGCGGTCGGTATTTGTCGTTCTTGTGGATCAAGCGCCATGAACGGTGGGCGAACTCGAGGCCCGATATGAGTCCAAAAAAGGAGGTGATGATTGCGAAGACTGTGGAGCTCTCGGTTAGCATGCCTACAACTAACTTGAATATCCAAAAGATAATTAATAGCTGGGGATGCACTCACGAATTCCATGCCTCAGCTCTGTAAGGTACCAGAGGGGATAGAATAAGATGAGGGGCAATACGCTGCCCTCGAATATCAGAAGCCCCGACACCACGAATAGTTTCATCTTGTGGTCCATCAAGTTGTACTCTAACCGCGGCAGTCCGGGTAGGTTCCCGTACCGATCCTCGGCCATGGAGCGTCTCGCAGAGGTGAGGGCGCGGCCATACTCGGGAGCGCCTGGGCACTCTGCCGTGTTGTCGGAGTCATAGTTTGGCTCGGCCATACTGGCCATTGCGCATCGAGCGATCAGTGCGCGAGGAAGGCAGCTGCCCCGATAACGGTGGAAGATGAAGATGAAACGGTTTCGCCTTGAGAAATGAAACGAGCGAAAGTATCGGTTCCGATGGGAAATATGGCAATATCAATCAGCTAATGAGCGTAAAACGATATTGAATTTGTCGAAGGCAAGAATCTGGAAATCAGCCCACTTAGATGGACAGTAGATGGTATGGAGAGCCGTCGATATCAAGTGGGCGCGGACGTCGACCTAGAAGACGCTAATGTATTCTCTGCCGAATGGCGTCCCAAAGTCACTGACGACAGCCGAGCATTAGAATGGCCTAAGAAGGTAAGATGCAGTCAATCTGGACGCGCTCTCAACTACCTACTCGGCCCTGTTGGCAGCGATGACGTGGAGTAAGACGGCAAGGATTTATAACGCCTTTATTCTACGCATAGATGTCGTTTTTATTGTGAATAATTTGACATTTAACCATTTTACTTAGTGAGCAAAATGCACTTTATTCTTTGAACTTCGTATGGCCTCTAGACAGGAGATTGTAAGTAAACCTGTTCTAAGTTACCTTCATGACGTTTTCTCTGTGCCCCGCCAAATTCTGCGAGGAGGCTATGCAGATGGTGGGATGACGTCATTGCCAAGCCTGTTTGAGGGTCGATCGCTCGCGATTACTGCTAAATTGAGCTGTCGCTTTCGTATAAGCGCATGCCTCTTCTCTCAACCGCAGTTACGCGCCTTTATCATTTTATTTATTCTTTATATGAATGTATATAGTAATCGTATGAAGTGTTCTTTTTATCCTAACCATTCGCTGGAAAGGTAATGTAGCGTTCGTTCCATGGCTATACCTAAGTAGTGGGGTATCGTGGTCAACAAACAAACACATATGGAAAACAGAAACCATCACGTGCTGAACGATAAAGACGATGACAGAAAAACAAGTTCTCCTCGAATGATTCCCATCTAGATGGAACTGGAGATGGCGGAGATACGCGACAAGGTCGCTCAAGGATATAAAGCGCATTGTCGCCGTTAAGGACTCTGTAAAGTCGTGCGCAACATTCACTATAAACGTTTTCTGACGACGGACACCACAGACCGTGTAATAACATGTTCTTCAAAATAGGCAGCTTCTCTAGCCGCCGGGCCAAAAACCGCCTTCATTTAAGAGCATGTCCTATTCCCAAGTGAAGAAGAAGAAGACACTATTAAGTATGCTCTTGCTTTATTTGGGGAGAGACATGGCAGTCAGATCTCGCTCTGGAAGAAAGAGGTCCAATTCATCCTTCGGAAGAGATTGGTCAGCACACAGGGACAGTGCCGTCTAGCCTCAAAGAACCAGCTCTGCTAAGTTTGTAATCCGTAATTAGGTAGAATGTAGCGAGCGCTACAATCGTGCACGTGTCTAGATGTCAGAATTGTAAGCAGATGCAGGCGCAGGAACGCTGTAATCACGATGTCCGAGAATCCCGAAGTTGTCAACCTATCCGGATCATTCCGGACTCTACAGCGTGTCTGGTGACATAACAACATACCACGCCATCTTCTACAGTAATCGACTGAGACGGGATATTATTTTGCTGCTTTCTATGACAGATCGTGCAAGGCCAGCATCGTGGGTCGCAGAATCTATTGTAAATCCTCCTCCGCGAAAGTTGATCACCGCAGGCCATTTTGTGCGTCTCGCTCCCTATGCATCTATCTATTGAGACATAAAAGCATAGTGCGAACTCCTCTAGTTGACTCAATACCGTAACCTTCAAGGTATTGGTCTCGTGGATTCGGGATTCGGCGGTCGCGGAGGCGCCGTAAAATTTCCCCACACATTGAAGTTTCCTCTACCACGTGGTCGATAAACGCAGCGACAGCCGCGAAGGAGAAAGAGAAGTCCCAGTTTTGTCTTCCGGGCTTTTGGATGGAGACAAATTGGATTCAAATGCTGTTGTGGTTGTTAGAACAGCTGACTCGACCTCGGAGATACCATCAACGGCCACGACCATTTTGCTATTCCCCCGACGCTCTAATAATCTAGTATGACAGAACTCCCAGGTCTCGTGTCGGTTCTTTTATCTAGGGCGATAGACTTCTAAGCATGTGGCCGGTATCATCGGTATGTCGAGCGTCTAGAGTAGGGCGGCAAGGATGACAATAGTCTAGATACCTACATTTCTTAAGAGGGCATGATTACTACTGTATAGTAGGTACGAGAAATAGAGTTTCAAGGGAGTGCAGATCCGCAGCCCCGGCATCATGGAAACCAGGCAATACGCGGCATCGGGACGATCGGAAACTCAACTAAATAGTCACTAAACTTGCCCTTGGCGACTTCTATTAATACGTTTAAACGTTCTTGGTGGAAGAGAGATCAGAAAAGGGATCCAGATAAAGGCGGGCGCCGAGACGCGATTGAGAAGCTTGGCGGGCGTGGGGTTGGGTTTGTGGCAGACAATGACGTCGCTACTCCAGCATCAAGGCGCACTAAAATACCTGTCCCTGACGGTCTATCTCATCGGGAACTACGTAGCATATTCACTATTGATGACCAGCACGTTCGGAATATGCATGAGACAGCATAAATCACTTGAGACTGGGGTCAAGACGTAGACTGGCTGCTGAGTGTTTCTATTGATATTGGGATCTGTACTAATGTTGCTGTATCGGTGGCGTCAGAGACATGGGCAAGACGGAATGACATCACCATGTCTTACAGTCAGGAAATATTGATGTCAAGAGTGAACACAGCTAAGGTTAGGTACCAAACGGATGATTTGAGCTTAAAGCGAGTCGGAAAACAGTCGACGCAAACGTTTTAAACCAATCCCTGAACAAACTCGTGTTATGTTTCGTATTATAATATGGATTAACATGCATTATCTAAACAGAACTCTGAAGATGAATCCCGAGTGATGGCGTCACAGTTTGCCTAGGTCTCCACAGGTATCAATACCTTAGGTAGGCAGTACTACAATGTTGCCCAAACGGGATATGGCCAGGGACATATCCCGCTGTGATTGGTGCGAGACACATCAGTACAGTAACAACGGACCGGCACAAATGCTCCGCAGCAAACCGGGTCTCTTGGAGGAAATTATAGCGATGTCGTCACTACCTAGGTATATCTTCAATCCCAGCCGATCTGTGGCAACACGATAACGGAAGTCGGATTGTTTACTGGAAACGCGTGGAAGCCCTCTTAACAATATTCATAGAAATAGGTATATAAGGACATAATCTACAGTATGCTATAATCGTCTCGATTAGGTAATTAATAGTTAGTTACTAAATTGATTCGTCGAGTCGGTACTTACTGTAAGCCCAGTTGAGTCAGTAGACTGACTAGAGCCGAGGGCGATCGAGCGTAATACCTGTTTGGTTGGTCCTGCATCACCGAACTTTGCCCTACCACCGACGGGCCGCTACAAAGCTCCTTTATTAAACCCGACCAGACAGCCAACCTCCCGAAAAGCTTACTTCACTTGTTTGATTATTCACACGCTCCTGCTTAAAAATCCCAACCCAGCTCTAGCTATCCTTTGTGCTGCGTAGTGGCTAAGTGTTGGAGAGGCTCTAACTCGTCTCCATATTACGAGTAAACGGGGATCCGTCCGATCCGTTTGATCACAACCTCATCGTTCACTCCCTTCTCTACCTTTAAGCACATAATATCTGCGTCCAGGCGCCGCCACCGTCAGCTACGATGCCGGGCACCTTGAAGCAACCGCTTCTGTACCTAAATCGCATGATTGGTCACTCATCTGCGAAAAACCACATCACCAAACTCCATATGGGAAATACAGATGCCCTAGAGCACGATTCCGACTCTGACAAAAAACACCTCAAATCGGTTTACGAGAAACGGGCGAAACGACAATCGGCTCAGGAGGAGAGGAAGTCCATCCAGGCAAAGCGCCGACAGGAAGAGGAGGCCGCACACGCTGCTGATGCACCTCAGATTAGCGGAAGCTATGGCACCGTCGACGAGCAAGTCGTCCCGCCCTCGAAAGATATATCCGATCTATCAGCAGCCCACGCCGGCTCAAGAATTAGTTTCACGGCCCGAGTTCACCACACGCGCGATGTCAGCTCCAAGCTAGCCTTTGTCCTCCTCCGCCAATCGACGAGCACAATACAAGCCGTAGTTCAGGTTCGCGAGGATGTCGTGTCTGAACAATTCGTTCGGTGGGTCGAGCATTTATATACAGAATGCATCGTGCATGTTCAGGGCGAACTGCGCGTGCCACCTGAGAGCATCAAGTCGTGTACTATCCACGATCTCGAGGTCCTCATCGACAAGATGCATGTATTGGTGCCTGTGGAAACCCCCCTATATATCGATGTGTTTGGAATGGACCAAACCGAAGAAAATCCAGAGACGCAGGAAAAGCAACTGGCCGTATCAGGCCGGGTTCGAACCGCTAATCGGGTCGTGTTTTTGCGGACTCCCGTAATGCAAAGCGTGTTCCGCATCCGCTCCGGCATCTGTAACATATTTCGCTCTACTCTCGATGACCAAGGATTTCTTGAGATCCAAACTCCAAAACTTCAACCCGCCGCAACTGAATCGGGAGCATCGGTGTTCCCAGTCAAATACTTTGGACGAACTGCGTACCTGGCTCAGAGTCCGCAGTTGGCCAAGCAAATGGCTATCTCTGCCGATTTTGGCCGCGTGTACGAAATTGGCCCCGTGTTCAGAGCAGAGGACAGCAATACCCATCGCCATCTTACCGAATATACTGGTTTAGATCTCGAGATGGCTATTCTTAACGATTATCACGAGGCTATGGACATCATCGATAATATGCTAAAGGCGATCTTTAAAGGCATCTACGCCCGGTACCGTAAAGAGATTGACATTGTCAAAGAGCGATTTCCCCATGAAGACCTCGTTTGGCTAGACGAGACACCTCGCCTGACATTCAAAGAGGCCGTGAAGCTTTTGAACGACTCTGGATGGGTAGACGAGGATGGCAAGCCAACCTCGGACAATGAGGACCTCGCTACACGAACTGAGATCCGCCTTGGACAGTTGGTCAAAGAGAAGTACAAGACCGATTATTTCATACTCGACAAGTTCCCTGCGTCGGCTCGACCATTCTACACTCATCTCGACAAGGACGATGAAAAGGTCACGAACTCGTTTGACATCTTCCTCAGAGGCCAGGAGATTACCACCGGAGGCCAAAGAATCAACAACCACCAGCTTTTGGCTGAGAGAATGACAAAGGCTGGCGTAGACCCAGAGACTATGGAAGAGTATATGCAAGCTTTTGAATGGGGTGCCCCTCCGCATGCCGGGTGCGGTATCGGTCTAGAGAGAGTGCTGTTCCTCTTGTTGAACCTAGGCGATGTCCGCAATGCTTCGTTGTTCCCTCGTGACCCGAAATCGCTACCTGCAAAAACGGTCTCTTCTGACAAACTACCATTCCCTGATGCTGACACTATCAAATACGCATTCGAAGGAGAACATACGCATGTACACCTACCGGACCTGGAGGAGCTCATAGTCAATTATGGTGATGCAACCAACACCTCATGGCTCGACGACCGTTATAAGGTCTGGCGAGAATACGGAAACCGGTGCCGCCGTCGGGTATGCCGAGGAAAACGGCTACGCTCTGATCATGGGCAACCCGCTCTGTGATCCACGCCAGTACCCAGGTGTCATTGGCTCTTTCTTAAAGTATCTAAAGAGGAGCGAAGATCTCCGCCCCATCTGGCTCCTAGTGTCTGCTCAGGTAGAGGAGCTGCTTGGTGCAAAACTTGGCTGGAGGACCCTTACCTCGGTGGCCGAGGAACGTGTTGACACCCATAATGCCGCGCAGGTCTCCAAGAAAGAGCGTCAAGCAAAGAACGCGGATATCAAAATCCACTCAACAGGACTTGGAGAGCCCGTACCTGACGATGTGCGCTCCAAATGTGACAAGCGCATCCAAGATTGGAAGGAAAGTCGGAAGGGTAAGAAACAAGTGCACATCACGGACGTGAAGCCTTGGATCTCTATGCGACATCGTCGGTATCTCTGGGCCGAGGATAAGCAAGGCGAGGTCGTTGGTCTTGTCATCTTGCATCGCCTGTCGCCGCAGAACGGCTACCAGATCAAGTTCGCTCTTGATTTCCCCGGGTCCGCATCTGGCAGTATAGAAGCCCTGATTGCGTCATCGTTGCGTTTGCTGCAATCTTCGGGCGTCCGAAATGTCACCTTCGGCGCTGGCGCCACGGAAGAACTCGAGGTCGGTCACAACCTCAACGGCATCAAGGCCAAGATCTTGAGCCACACATACAAGACGGTCGCGCAGCAGCTGAAGCTCGGCGCGAAGAGCGATTTCCGCGAGAAATTCGGTGTGAAGAACGACCCCGTGTACATCTGCTACCCCTTCATGGGTCTCGGTGTCTCGGGCGCAAGGACACTGATCAAATTCTTCGAGGATGAGATGTAGGAAGTCCATGATCGACAGACGAGGGAGCAGAGGAGGATTCGTGCGGTCGCGATACACAGCGGTTTGTTGACTAGGTTGTTGGACGTTTTCTTCAAAGTAATCGGCAGCTGCCTGACTGCCTGATCGCGTCCCATATACTCGCACAGCGCTTTAGACAGATTTGGCTGGCGTTACTCGCCACTTTTATATACCCATATGGAGGTAGCATTGGTGTTTGTGTCTGTTTATTTATTTCGTTAGTTAAAGATGAGACATGAAAATAATAATAATCATCACTCTGAACTTTATGGTCCATTTCTCTGTCTTCTAGTAGATATGGCATTGCTAGGGATTCTTAATATCGTAAATGCACGCACTCGGGCATTATCTGATCATTTGACATGATTTTTATATATCATTAAGCTCTATGATTTTATCTATGATTCTATCTATAGGTCCATCTCGATCTATTCTATAGGGACATTTCTCATCATTTGCCCATACGCCTAAAAGTCAACATTCGGTCATGCTTTTTGCTTGCTAAAGCGCTTCAGAGGCTTCTTCAAGACGTCGACAAGTTTACCCAGGGTACCAAAGACATATCCGAACCCGAATCTCCAGCCGCGGATGCGGACCGTGTAGATGAAGAAGTAAACCAAGGCCCAGTTAGAGATGCAGAAAGCGAGGAATATACCGAAATCTATGTTAAAATGATGGTTAGCGACAAAGATGACGATTGAATAACTAATTATTAGACTTAGATCAAAGACTTACCTCTCCACTTCTCGCTTGCATGGATATTCAGCGTCGACAGGTACTGGTTTCCGCTGCTGTAGGGACAGTACTGGCAATCTGCCCGCGCGTCCGGGTTCAGCAGGTATCCGCCGGCAGAGCTGGCAAACGCCCCCGCGTATTCCTGGCACGTCTGCGCAGAGGGCGTGTCGAACCGAGCGGTCTCCGAGACTTCGCATCGGACTGGTGCACCGTCTAGAGTCGCTGCGAGCATGCCGCCGATCCAATACGTGCTTGGGTTCACGTAGTACGTCCAGTACCGCCAGAAGACGGGCAACATGCGATAGGGCTGCACCACGCCGTTGAAGAGGCCGAACATGACGAAGAAGAAAGGGAGGACCTAATATAGGGGTCGGGTTAGTACGTTGTACATACAATTATTGAATGGTGCTGGTTTGGATAGGGTTTATTTAGGAGGGACTTACGTTCGAGATAACGGTGAAGCTCGGCGCGAACGCACAGATCCACTGCCCCCAGCTCGTCATGAACAAAAACATGAGAATCGTCATCAAATACGCGTACCCAGACACCTCGCTCTGCATCGGCAGGCCCGTGGGCCAGTACCAGAGGGCCCAGTACAGGGTGCCGGAGACGACGGCGGCGGGGACCTCGGCGACGACGTTGGCGGTGCAGAAGGCGACCCAGCCGTAGACGCGGGAGGGGTACTCGCGCGCCTCCCAGAGCGCCATGTTGCCGAAGAACTTGGGCAGCACGGCGTTGACGATGGTCGGCGGGATCGTGACGATCAGGAAGCTCGTGAACATGCGGTTCTGCAGGTCCTGCACCGAGTCCCCCAGCTTCCAGAACGTGAACCCGTTGAAGATGCCGATGATGACCGACGCGAACAGCTTCCCGTAGAGATACGACGGGTCCCGCCAGTACTGCCGGAACATGCGCTTCGTCAGCTCGCTCGTCTGCGTCCACGTCGACGCCGCGTACTCCGTATATGCATCCTTCGTCGTCGACGGTGCGGTAGCGGCGCTCCGCGTTCGCTTCAGCCCGTCGATTTCCTCGATGACTCTCGCGGCCTGTTCCGAGTTCCGCCATTCTTCATTCCAGTCGACCTTGGTGCCGTCGTCGTCGCGCCTGTGCGGGCGCGCCGCCGTCTCGAGGATAAACTCGGCGACGTTCTTGCCCGGCGGCGGACGCGCGCCGCGCGCCGAGAAGTACTCGATCACGTCCTTGCCGTTCTCCCCGATGGGCCCGAAGTAGAACGTGTTCCCGCCCGGGTTGAGCGCCAGCACCATGTCGAACTGCTGGATCAGCACCGAGCTCGGCTGGTGGATCGTGCAGATGATCGCTTGCCCCGCCCGCGCCAGTTTCTTGAGGAAAGTCACGATCGAGAAGGCCGACTGCGAATCGAGACCCGACGTCGGCTCGTCGAGGAAGAGCAGGAGGGAAGCTTCGCCGCCAGCTCTACGCCGATGGTCAGCCGTTTGCGGAGCTCGACTCCGAGGGACGAGATGATGGTGTCTTGGAGCTCGTTCAGCTCTAGCAGATCGATGATCTTGTCGACGTACGCTAATTTCTCGGCGCGTGGGATGCTGGCTTCTTGGCGGAGAAGAGCACTGAATTCGATCGCTTCTCGGATCGTTTGCGTCCCGTCGTGTAGATCCCCTTGTAGGCAGAAGCCTGTGTTCCTCTGAAAGTCGGGGCCGAGTGGACGGCCGTCGACGAACATCTCGCCGCTGATGACCCCCGTGCGCTGACGCTGCGCTAACGTGTTGAGGAGCGTCGTCTTTCCGGCACCCGATGCACCTACTAGGGCAACCAGGAGGCCGGGTTTGGCGTATCCGTTCACTTTGTTCAGGAGCTTACGCTCGCCTCCGAGGTAAGGTACCGTATACTCGACGTCGCGCCAGGTGAAGATCGAGTCGCTGCCGCTGAGCCGATCCAAAGCTTCTTTTTCGTCTGCAGTTGTATTTCCGGAGGTATTCGACGCCACACTGGTACTCGAATCGACATTTTTCTCCTCGTCGGTGGGTGCGGATGTCTTCTTGGCTTGTTCTTTCGCCTTGCGACTCTTCTTGAAGATGAGCGCGCCACCACCGCCGGACGTAAAGCTGAAGAGCTCCGTAGCTACAACCGTAACAAGGATATACAGGACTGTGAAGGCGATGACAACGCCGAAGTTTCGCCATAGGTTCTGGCGAGTGTAGCTGAACTGGGCCTGCAAGTAATCGTCGCCCGTGACTTGAACAGAGTTGATCGCGGCGCCTGCCAGCGCGCATCCCTGAAACCCAGGTTGGGCATTGGGTCCTTGAGGCACGAGCTGTTCTGGAGCACATTGCATGACCCGCCCTGAGAACTCGTTCGAGATGACGGCTTCGAAGCTATACGCTATGGGGTTTACCCAATAGAGCCAGCCAAACCAGATGTAGTCACTCAACAGCTGCGTCTTCGGAATGACGTATCCGGTGTAGATAATCAAGATGTTGAGTGCAAGGCCAGAAAAGCGAACAGCTGTGTCGATCTCGGGTGAGATGCTCGCGAACATGCGATAGAGCGCCGTCACCAACAATGTGGTGGTGTAGACGAACAGCAGGTAGATCCAGAATTTGCTGACGTCACGATCGAGGTTCGTCATAAAGTACATGATGATGCCGAATAACACAACCTGGACAAACAGCACGGGGAAATCCGTAATCACACGAGCAAGAGAGACCGCAGACGGGCGATAGAAAGCATAGTCCTTTTGCCGCGCGGCCACAGCCCGCCCCGAAACTGCTTTCGCAAGCTCGGTAAGCTGTAGCCAGCCCAGAAAGACGATGGAGAAGAAGACGGCGCCACCGCGGGTGAATGAACCCGCGGTAGAGAATGGTTCGTTGTAGTAGATCGAGCCGACGATTAAACCGTTGGAGATGATAATGAATAGTTTCGTCCAGAGCGTCGTCGTGTCACCGAATAGCAGCCAGAACTCTCGCTTGGTGCAGTTCAACACCTGACGGGGAAATGAGACGGTGTACGGCGACTTTTTACTGACGTTGCCGGATTTCCCTTCCTGGACGGCGTTTTCAAATCGCTTCGTGTCTTCGTACTCCGTCTGCCGCAGATGTTCCTCGTAATCTTTGACATCTTCGACGAGCCGTTGATAGTTTGGCGAATTTCGAAACGCACGTTCCAATTCCTCTGGGGTCTTGGGTGCCCTGTCTTTGAAGCCTGGTCTGAACCGTCGCTCTTTGGGGTCTGTTACTGCAGTCAAGAAGTCCGCCGTTGTCTGCTGTTCGGGGCACTCGAAACCGAGGTCGATGAAGTACTGCTTGGCTTCCTTGGCTGGGCCTGAGTAAATCTCACGTCCTTCGTCGATGACTAAGACCTTGTCCATCAGTTCATAAATACCTTCGCCTGCTTGATATAGCGTAACGAGCGTGGTGCGGTTTGTAATGTCCGTCATGATCCGTAGTGATCTGGCGTAGTCTAAAGCAGTTGAAGCGTCGAGTCCGCGCGTTGAGTTGTCCCAGGCCATGACTGTTGATTTTGATGCCAACGTTTCGGCAATCGACACTCGTTTACGCTCGCCGCCGGAGACTCCGCGGATGTATTCATCCCCTACAAGAGTATATTTGGTATGACTGATACCGAAGATCTTCATCAACGCATTGGCGATGACTGGGATATCCTCCTTTCCCGACTTTTTCGTCTTGTTGAGTAACGCGAAAGTCAGCGTTTGCCATACGTTCATCGTAGCATGGTGGATGTCGTCTTCAGGGTTATAGTTGACCTCGCCGCGATACATCTTCTTCTGTCTTTCGGCTGGAATACCGCCGTACGAGATATCGCCCTCGACCGCAGCGAAAGATTCGCGATTGTTGGTAATGGCTTTCAGGAATGTAGAGCATCCAGCGCCTGGGCGCCCTAAGACGAGCATCATCTCCCCATCACGAACACACCCCGTGAAGTCGTGAATCAATGTTCGCGTTGGGGGTTTCCTGAATTGCAGAGACGGGAATAACTTCGTTATGTTCCGGTATAAGTCCGGCCCGAACGTGCCAAGCACCGCGTCCGGGACGGTGCGAACAAAGGACGCGGTGCTCCCGATACCCTTGACGGTAAGATTCCGATAAACAACCCCAACCCTCTTCTCTGAGCCTGCTTCTGTTCGCTTTTCGAATCGGCCTTCCCTCATGAACTCCCCAAGCTCGAAATCCTCGTCATCGGGAACTCCAGCTTCGACATCAGTATCTTCTCGATCTAGGTCCTCTTTCGTCCCTCTTGATCGAGTATGCCGAGCGCGACGACTTGTCTGTGTATCATGCGTCTTCGTCTGATGTAATTGGATGAGACTGTGCCGTAACTCTTCCAGCTGTTCCCTAGCTGCTTCTTCATCGACACCACCGACGTCTCGCTCGCCCCAAGTGCCGTCGAGAGCTGGTATCTCGTCTAGGGCTCTGCCAATTTCCGCATCGTCGGCAGCTGGATGCAGTATGCTTGCATCCACAGGCTGGTCTCCCCTATGCCATTGATTCACCGGAGGTTGCGAATCATTCCGACTGAGGCGTTTCCCGTCGACTGTGGATGGCCACATGGCAGCGACTTTGTGAGACTGTTTAAGACTTTGGGCGATTTTGTGTATTTCACGGAACAAACGGGCGTTTCCAGGTGTGAGAAACGCCGCTAAGCCACAATTTAGGTTTTGTGCCCCAACAATTGGTCCAAGGCAGTGTCGATCTGAATATCGCGGAGCAATCGCAGGGCTTCAATTAAAATATTCGGTAATAATTTACCTTATCAGGAGGCTAAGAAAGAAAACAATTAGAAGGGGAAAAATCCCAAGTCAAAAACTGTCCTTCCAAGTAATACACTACTAAGTCTAGATGGCCAGCCAAAGATATAAGACAAAGGTAGGTAGTAAGCAACCCAAGCTCTCAGTTGATAGTGAGAGCACCGGAGATCCGGGTAGAAGCATTCGTTTTCTCCATTGTTGTATTATAAATTTGACACTACTGTACATGTGGAACATGAATCATGTCGTCACAGCGGCGTAGAGGGGCCGCAAACATCTACTGTACACACAGTCTGATGTGACGTCTTAATTGGTGATCTCCCATCAGCTTAGTGCATCCACAAAAACCCGCCGCGTTGGCACCCACCCATAGCTCCGATGATAAAGCACGGGTCAATCCACCCCCGGCAAAACGTCTTATAAATCAACTCAACCAACAAAGAAAATGCTTCGTGGAAAACCCCCCTGGGTTGCTACTTTATGTTTTGTTTTTTTCTTTTTATCTAATTACACTGGAACTAGCGACGGGAATCGCGTCTCCACCTTTGTCCTTGTTATGCGGAGCCTCATCCACCCTACCTTAGGGGAAAGAAGTGTCTTATCAGTCCCAAGCCCTTTGGTCGCAACATGGTTCACATTAAAGTGATGACCGCAGGGGATCAGAATATGTGATTGGCCCAAAATTTCCCTATCTTCTTGCTAGGTTAGTCCTACATATGTAGGGGGTTAGTTGGTTGACATAACGGCGATAAGCTTTGTTGCGCATCGGCAATAAAGAAATCTATCGGGTTTTAAGGACGATCATGATATTTTATGTTGCGGCCTGAGTCACAGTTCATTAATGCAATAGACTTATTTGTCTACTGCACGGTGCCAGTATGCCTTCTACTCAACCATCAATCACAATTCTTGGCAGCGTTGGGTATACACTACAGTAGTTTGTGCCAGAGAACAGGACAACGTAGCAGCGGCACCTGTCACAGTTCTCACTGCTGGTAGGGCCAGTATTAACTTATTATTATTGCACGAAGGAGGGAAAACCCCTATTCTAGGTCGGAATCTATCTAGCTTGTATATATACCCGGGCCATGGGCCCGTGCCCAGTACTCCCGGGTTCCGGGGTTAATCCGTAGCGTTCCGTGACAGCACCAAAGACTCAATTTCGCAATGAAAGGGCCGATGAGCGGAAGCCTGACACTGAAGCCAGAGTCTTCAGCCTAGGCTTGCGTCATCGGCCGCCTGTTGGTAGTCCTAGATGTACTGTTGCTCTCGTTGCACAAAGAGATATTTCTGCTTATACTAGCAGTTAGCACAGTTGTCTTATAAATCGCGAGTCTTTGTTTGCGGCGTATTGGCTGTGTTTCTATTGGGCTAGATTTATGACAATTTGTTGCTCACCGTCAGACTGCAGCTAACATGCATGCCATTTGTTTCAGGTGAACATGGCGGTCGTCACACGTGTGGTTTTGCAAAGGGCTAGAAAACATCTCCATGGGCAATAATGACTAATTAGCTGGAGGCTACGGATCCGTATAGTGTTGGGCTTAGGGCGCGTAGTACACCCAGGCCAATTTACTACCTAGGTAGGATCTCCTATATTAACCCCAAATCTTTGCGTAATATTTACATAAACTAAGTGATCAATTAGAGTGTATGGCTTGTTATGGTGGCTTGCAACATCCACTTCATGGTAGCTACTATGAGGGATATATGCAGCTATAAAGTATAAGGTATAAACTAAGTTATAAACCTAATAGCATATACGCCCAATTAAACCTAATTATAGGGTAGGACCTCAAGGGTTCTCTAAAGGTCTAAGATTTGACCTATTATATAAAGAAGGTCTGCCACCCGCGATTATTACTAGAAGATAGATATTAGATATAAGAATATATGCTTCTATACAACATCCTATTCGCCTACTACGATATTATCCATTAAGTTTATGCAACTAAATGCTCTATTACCTAATAACCTCCAAGAGCTACTACTACTTTAAGTGGACTGTGAGTGTGGCCAGATTAAGAAAATTCGACACCCTAATATTATTTATTGTCGTATTTTAAACACCAGAAGGTAACCTGCAACGAAGAGCTCCCACGGAGCCTCCCAAATGGCATTCGGCGGTGTTAGGCGATCTAGCCATGTATTATAGGTTGCCACACTAACCGGGGGTTTGGGACACCCGATATCATAGGCGTAAGCATGTGCGCGGCAAGTTCCCTATCAGATCTAATTAATCTACTACCGAGAATTGGCGCAGTCGGCGATTTGGGCGAGGCTATTCAGACATAAATAACGGAGTTCACCCGCCTTGTAGGCCGGCCAGAAGTCTATACGGCCCTCTTAGCCGCATAGATGATTATCGCAATATCGAATATCTTTCCTAGCCCTTGATCCTAAGCCCTTGTTACATAGGTCTATCCAATAAATCTAGTGTTGACAGCGATGAATCTATTCCCGCTATGTATCCCCCGCTTATACCACGTCATCCTATCCGTCCTTGTGTATTCGCCCTACCGATATACCTCCTTCTATAAGTCCAGGACCCCCGTGCTCAGGCCGGTAAAGCTTCGAAGGGAAAACCTGTAGGAGTGGAATTGTTTAGCAATAGATATAGGTATTTTACGGACTAAAACAATATATTTAGGAATATATGCGAAGGAGAGTGGAGGCTAAGCATTTAGCCAAAGATAGGAAACACTACTTCTAAGAAGGTCCCGAGATAAAATATATATAATGTTGAATGGAGTGTGTACAAGTCGTATGTAAAATAGTAGGCATAATCTATTCTATTCCATTATGCTACGAAGAGGGAAAGGAAACAGAAGGGAGCAAAGGTCCGTACGAAGCGAAAGCACCCCTTTTAACCTAGCTAGCCCCCTTGGCTAGCGCAGTACGGGGACGCATACAAATACGCGTACGAATACGCGTACACTATTGCAACCAATGCAGTATTATCGTTCCAACATATAATAATATAAAAAATATCAAGTTAAAGTAGTTTAAGCCTTCAAAGGAGTCGAACCTTTACGTCTAATAGTAGATATACTAATAATTAAGACGCTTCCAGGCGCTGGATTGCACCAAAAGGCTGGGGGGCTTTCGCCGAGGGATGGCTTTCGCCGAGGAGTGGCTTTCACCGAGGGGGGCTTTCGCCGAGATAAATAAAACAGGCCTTAGCCAGAATTTCGGTCGAGCCTTAGCCAGAAACTCTATTGGGCTTTCACCGAGGGGAGGCTTTCACCGAGATAAATAAAACAGGCCGTAGCCAGAATTTCGGTTAAGAAGACAGGCCGTAGCCAGAGGATGGGACCAAGCATGTTAGAGCGCGTATACCGTATCGATACTCTTCAACCATCAGAATTCACCGCGGACGGGTTCGTTCTTCTGTTTCTTGCTAGCTCTGTTTTCGGTGGCGCTGCTCGTCCTGGATGAATTCTCGTGCCTTGCCACATTCGATTGAGTGAGTTTTTCCAACAGGGTCTGTGGTTCTTCCCCTGCATCATAGGCACCCTGAGCTCTCATCCCCTCGATCGCTGGGGCTGTGAAGTTCAAGGTGGGATCGTCAAACTCCATCACGACATCTTCGATCTCCTTGCTCCATGGCTTTTCCTCAAGCATATCCACCGTGACCTTGCGCCCATGATTCTGCCACTGGTGAAACATATCGTAGTCACCCCATCCAACGCCAACACCAGCAGGACGTGATGGGTATGGCATATGACTGCCTGACGAGGCTGTGACCACTCGCTTCCATTCGCTCTGAGGTCGAAACTGCTTGGCAGTGGATATGTTATCCTCCTCATCGTAGTTCTCGTCGAGAGGCTTGCCCGGTTCCCAATGAGGCATATGGCTTTCGATGATATTTGCCTCGTTGGCCCAGTACTTCTCGAAATCCTTGTGGGGTTTATCGAATTCGTCAACATCGACAGAACGTTGGCATTCACGTCGGTCCCGTCCGTCATCATCAACAGCCGGCTCAGGAGCATCGCAAAGTCTCCAACCCTCCTCTTCCCATTGTCCGATGTTCTTAATAGGAATAAGGCGGTACTCGTTTTCACCATTGGGCTTACTTTGGGTCATATAGACTCGTTCTTCATTGAAGAACTCGTCATCTCTTTCGGTAGGGCCGGGCCGTTGAATCGCATAGAACCCGGCTCCATGTTCCGGTGCTCGTATACGAAATCGCGGCGTAATGCTTCTTGTATTGAGTGTCGCCTCCAGATTTTCATAGTCGGCCAGCATGTTATGTATGCCGCCGTTTGGATCATCCGAGTCGTCGAGCCAGGACTTAGGTAGCGTGCCGAGTGACCATTTTTCCAGTGCCTGATGTAACTCGATGTCGGCATCTTCCTCTTGCGATATCTCTATCGCAACAGTGCTGTCTTGTTCAGTCTGTTCCTTGGGACGCCACAACATGTTAGCAAGCGTCCTTTATCTTCGGTTTGAGTGGCGGTCAACTAACTTCCTTCAACTGGCCTGAAGACGTGGGCGGTGGCGGCGGTGGCGATGGCGGCTGCGGAGCACGTAGATGTAGATGAGATACTCTCATAAAATCGCCCTGAAATCGTCAGATCTTAAACCTGACGTAAGTTGATTTGCTTCTAAATAAACACTTACATTGATAGGTGAAAGCACCTTCTCAACACAAATTAGGGTTCCATGAATCTCCGAACTTTCCAACTGTATTTCCGCCATGCTTGCGGAGTCTGCATCTGGGAATACCAGATGACACGATGCGGCGCGGTCAAGGCCTTGTGCTATATGAAAAGCCAAAGGGGCCGGCCAGAAGACAATGCAAGTACCGCATCCATTTTCCTGGAGTGCAGTTTCGATTTCGGCCATGGAGAGACCGCTAGGGAGGCCGTAACATCGAATCGCAGCTTGACTCGCAAGTGCGGTATTGTAAACCTCACGATCGGTGTTGCCGGTAGAAGACATTTTGAAGGTGGAGGAGGAGGATGGTGATGGTGATAATGATGATAATAACAAGGATGATGACTATAATGATAGAAATGATAGAATTGATAGTGCTTTTGGTGATGGTTACTTTGTTCGTAGCTGGAAATTAGAGAAGAAAACTGTTTGGGCAAGAAGTAGTGACAACTTAGGTAAATATTTGGGTGCTAAGCTAGTAAATTTGTTGTCAGGAGATAAGTAAGTATGTAACTTCTAATCATTTCTTAGGTACCTAGCTTAATGTAGAGGTATGACTGCAACTGCCTCTGCAACTGCCTCTGCAACTGCCTCTGCAACTGCCTCTGCAACTGCCTCTTCAACTGCCTCTGCAACTGCCTCTGCAACTGCCTTTGGAACTGCCTGCGCAACCGCCCCAACTCCCACAACTCCCACCACTACTCCCATAATTCCCACAACTCCCATAATTCCCACCACTACTCCCACAATTCCCACTGCTCCCACAACTCCTACTCCCACAATTCCAACTCTCACTCTCACTCTCACTCAAACTCTCACTCAAACTCACAACTCAAACATCTATCAACCCTAACTACAACTCTAATACCAACACCAACACCAACACTACAACACCGACTCCAGCTACCACCATGTCTCTTAATCTAGACCCCGCCGATATCGATAAGTATCACCGAGCAGGGAAGAGTGGACGCTTTAGCCTAGGGGGGTTGAGCTCCTACCTGCCTGTGCATGTCGTTGAAAGGGCTCTCCAAAATGTCCCAGGATGGACTGGAGAGATAATGGTCTGCTGGCCCACCAAGGAACGCGGCCATCAGCATCACAATGGCTGGTGCCATATTGTTTGCCCGAACAATGACATCAAATGGGATCTATTTACAAGGTTCGATCAGCTGCAAATCGAACAGACGAAGAAGCCCACCAAGGTTAAACACGCCAAGCTGCCAATTGTAAGTAAACGGAAGGTAAAAATCACGAGAATTCATTATATTAACATCAACCAGCAACAGATTGAGCGAATAACCCATCTTAGGACCTCCAACACTGGCACCCAGGCAACAGCATCGACCCAGGCAGCAGCATCGACCCAAGCAAATGCGTCGACCCAAACAAATGCGTCGACCCAAACAAATGCGTCGACCCAAACAAATGCGTCGACCCAAACAGATGCGTCGACCCAAGCAGACGCATTGCAAACAACTGAACCTACCGTAATGGTAGAACCGACTCCTCAACCTATTGAACAAGCTACCGAGTCTATATCAGAAGATGTCGCTCAAATCGAAATTGATACCAGCGAACCTATGGACTTGGATAGCGATTAATTAATTAACAACAACAACAACAACGACAAGGACAACAACTTGGCGGACGACGATGAAGATGACGATGATGATGAAGACGATGATGATGTTGTCGACCCTCTGTCGTTCGACTAATTACTCTCCGAATCTTTCGCACGAACCCTAGCTAAAATGGTTAAGTGCTAATTACGGTACGCCACAGAACAACACAAGCATAGTCCGGCTAAGGCCCAACCGAAATTCTGGCTACGACCTGTTTTATTTCTCTCGGCTAAGGCTCGACCGAAATTCTGGCCCAGGCCTGTTTTATTTCTCTCGGCGAAAGCCATTTCTCTCGGCGAAAGCCATTTCTCGGCGAAAGCCATCCCTCGGCGAAAGCCCCCCAGCCTTTTGGTGTAATCTTACGCCTGGAAGCGTCTTAAGTATTAGTATATCTACTATTAGACGTAAGGGTTCGAATCCCTTAAAGGTTTAAAATATTTTAATTTTAGATTAGATCGAAAGATTTGATTTAATCAGTAACTTGCCACACATATCATTATTCATATGATATTAGGTGTCCTAAACCCTTAGGTACGCGTGCATGTGACAAAATTCCACTCCTACAGGTTTCCCTTTAACACTTTACAAGCGTGATCACGGGGCCTACGACCTGTATTATATATACCAGTAGTATAAATCCTGCAGCATGTAGTTAAAATAATATAGTACTTAAATTAAAAGATGTGATATATAAGTTTTAGGTAGGTCCTAATACTTCAATTTAGAACAACAGTAAGTGTAGTTGTTTAAAATAGAATAGGTTTTCAGTATGCTAGGCTTATAAATCTAATAATCATAGCCATGTCTACAGGTTGCAATTCATCAAAAATATTATCCACTCACTGGTCCCATTGCTATATTGCAGACCTCTTTATTACTACCTTACAGTACGTAGCACAATGTCTAGTACTATCCCTATAGCAATAATGTCCTTACTTCTTTCTTTCCTGTCTACAGAGAACCAGTACCTAACCATTCCCTTCCTTCGAATAACAGCTACCTATCCACGGGAACATCACGGCAGCAGTGATGCAAATGACCTAAACGACCTTAATAGTATGGAAAGCCTGACTGTCACACGGCTAAGGCCAGGTGCCTACGCCTGCCAGCCTTCCAGCCAGAAATACAGCCTTCCGGCAAGACATACAGCCTCAGACGCCGTAACCATTGGTCGGCGATTATCACAAGACTTAAAGAGACGCAGAGAGGCTCGTATTCCGGACTATGATCGGAGGCAGCCAAAGGAGGGGTAAGGCCCAGGGCACGGACCCCAAGGCTGTCTGTAAAGAAGAGGCAGGAGAAAGGGTTACATTGGGAGATGGATTAGGAAGCCAAGGACCCTTTAGACCCAAAGAGAATTATTAGCTGAATATGACCTACTATTCTAAGCCCTTGAATACAAGCCCTTGTCACAGTCTACCAGTTGTATTCAGACAAATGATTTCCTCGGCCTCTTTGAGTGTGCTACTGATATCAAGGTCGCTTATGCACTGGTGGAAGGCCTCGTCGCTCTGCCCCTGATCTGCAAGATCTAGGTCTGCGCGCTTATTGCGACACGACGGGCAGGACGCTAGTCACAGAGAATGATATAATGCCCGGCGGAAGATCTATACCCTTGACCTCGAAACCTGGGTCGTATGTTGAGAGACGGCCGTTTAAGACTCGGTCGAAGGTACCGTACTCACTGACGACGCAGCGAAGTCTCAAACTGAGATAGGTACCGCCATAGAATATGACTGCGAAGTCCCTCCCCAGACGAACTAAGCGTTGTATTTCCATTGAAAGACGTGAGACCTTTATCAAACGCGGTATGAAAGACGCTTTGGAGGTACTCCGGAGTGGTGATGGTTACAAGACCACGAACTTACTCACATCGACCACATATCATGGTCAGCCGGCGGACTTTCTGACATGACCATGTTGTTATTGGCAAGGGGGGGAGATAGAAATGGTCGTGTCTGGTTGAGTAACTGGAGGATTGGTGGAGGGGGTTATCGACGTGATTGAACGAGGCCTTGGAAAGAAAGGGATGCGAAATGTAGATGGGAGATGACAGATGTGAGATGCAAGTAGGTCTGCGTTAGGTAATTGTAGAGAAGCAGCTGCAAGTGAAGTCTACTTACGAGATTGGCCGCGACTTCTAAACACCGAGAGAAAGGTAGCCAAAACTACCTACCTAGGTAATCTAGGTAGGGTACCTAAGGTACCTACATACTTTGCATGCTAATCATGAATAGGTAAGTACCGAGGTTATGTACCTAGGGTCCTATTTCAACCCAGGGGTCCTATTTCAACTGCAGTAACGTGGAAAAGGACAAAAATGAACCTTCAGTCTCCGAATCGGGGAATCGAACCCCGAGCTCCTCGGTGAAAGCGAGGTATGTTAGCCACTACACCAACCCGGATTAGGGATATTCCTATGTCGAATATTGCCAACTATTGTGCCAATGTTGTGGGAAGTTGATCAAATATCGATTATAGCAGAGGTAGGTACCTACCTACCTAAGGTACCTATGTATGTATGTAGGTATCCACTCAGGTCTGTGGGGCCAACACTCAGACACGTACAGTAGTACGGCGCTAACCTATCATCTGGCTGCAGAGTCTGACTCCCCTTATCCTGTGACTTGGTCATTCTAACCATATAGCATCGCTACTCGTTTAGAACTTCAAATGCACCCGCCAAGATATAGGTCGAAGGCTATGCCGCAGAGAAGATGACAGACAAAAGAGGTTGTATTGGGTATGGAGAACACTCCCTATAGCAGGGTGTGGCATTACGGCTATATACCTAGTGGGTGGTTATCCACACAGTGTGTGGACCCATACTCTGCCGCACACAGGAGCCAAATGCTTAATTTGCTGGTTGCGAGCCATGAAACGTCACGTAAGAGCTGCATTGTTGTAGGTGTTCAAATGGTAAGTTATATGGAGCTAATACCTACTGAAGAGAGAGCGACGCAGGTCTATTTCACAAAATCCATAGTGTTTTCCCAATCGAGGTCACACACATCCCAATTATATCCCGTTTCCCATCCCCATCCCCATCCCCATCTTCTCAGTCGAGGTCACTCACATCCCCAATTCTACCACTCTCAAATCTCTATCTAACGAGTTGCCGTAGATATAGGCCCAGCTTAGCCCCGAGAAGACGGCGGGCCGTTGAAGATGGTGTCAAAGGCGCGGTTCCCCGTCGCGTTATAGTTGGCGACGTAGTTGTCGCCCCACGCCTGCATGAAGGTATCTGCCTGAGCGTTAGCACCACCACATCCGATTCCTGCGTCCACATTTCGCTCCTGGAAAGGGGGAAATCGCCAAGACGCGGGAATATATATCGGGGCGCAAAAACTCACCATACGTCGTCTTGGGCTTCGTTTGGCAGAGCCAGGTCAACGTCTGGTTGACCCCGGCATCAAACCCCGCCTTGGGGTACGCGGCCGCCACGGTGTCGTATTCCTGCTGCGTCACCCCCGCGGCCGGCCCACCGAAGTCCATCTGGATCCCCGTGCCCGTCACCGCCACCGTGTCCTGCTTGTACGTGTAGATGCTCACTTGCGTATGCAGCGCGATCGAGTCCCAGACGAGCTGCACCCGGTTTTCGTCCCAGGCGCTGCCGCCGTGGCTGTGGCTGTGGATGAAGTCCGCCGCCACGATCGCCCCGTCTACCTCGAACCGGCGGTCCGAGCTCACCACCGGCGAACCAGGCGTCTGGTCCCAGCCCAGGTCGTGCAGGAGCGCGGCCACCGCGTGCGCCTCGGCGTCTACTGTGTGCCGGAGAGTCTCGTTGTGCGCGATCATGAGGGTCCCGTAGACTGCAGTTCGTTGTTGGGTCAGTGGTTGCTGCTTTTAATTATACTTTTGTGACTGGACAGGTTACTCACGCCACCCGCGAATCACGTGGTTCCACGTCACGTCGCTGCTGTGCTGACGCGCAAAGGCATGCGCTTCGCGCACCAGCTCGGTGTCTACTACGGTGACGTTGGCGATGGTACGAGTCGGGTACTTGGCGATGCTCGAAGAGACGTCGGGAATAGCCAGCTGTGTCGAGACCGAGGCCTGGAGGCCCAGCAGCACGGCGCTGAGAGTAGGTGTAGTTCTCATTTTGGATAGGTGAGGTAGTGTTGATGATGGCGAGTCCGGTTTTGGCTGTCTGTGAAGATGCGTGCGAGGATGTCTGCTGGGTGAACTTGTGAATACCAAGTCGGCTCCCGTCGATACTTATACATGGTGAAGCTGTTTACTCGAAGGGAGAGATTGAAGGACGTGTGATTACCAATTGTTGATTATGAATTGTGAAGCAAATTTTGATTGTTCCCTCAATGATGAAATCGGGTAAATAGAAGCTGTTGACGATATTCGAAAGGGGTTGAGGCAGGCGTGATTACCAATTGACTATTCCCTCGACGGTGAACTCGCGCAAAGAGAAGCTTGGGCCAAAATCTTCCATCGCTGTGTAGAAAGTAAATAGTTCCGGTGCCTCTCGGAGTTTATTGTATGTTTGTTCTCTATTATTATGTGAGATGGAGTATGGAGAAATCATTAAATCGGTGTGGTTGTGTTGCATAGGTAATCTCACGGGCAATATAACATATATGCTCATATCAGACTCTACCACTCTTCCCTACCACCTCGTGACACTCACGAGCTACGGTAGTTTACCGTATATGAGGTATTAGTGTTTGAAAGAAGTCACATATAATATACTGGTAATAAGCATTCGGGATCATGGAGCATCTCACTACATGCTCAATATCATGAGTAAATTCACTACATTGAACGTCATCGTCATATACTACCCACTTAGCCTGTGCTTGCTTTCTCCTTATCAGTTCCCCGTTTATCTTCCTAAACTCAGCTCGGAAAATATAGCTGTTGGTGTAATGGGAAAATGATTCCCCATACTCATCTTGTCTCTCGTAATTAGAACTATTCCTGATCGAATGATTCTATGAGAATCACGCTGGCTATTCAACTCATGTCGCGTGTGATTATAGCAAATATAATTAGTGGTCTTCAGGATGACTTGACGAAGGTTACACGCACTATTCATGGGGGCACAAGACCTCCGGGAAATTTAGCTGACGAATGTATCACATATTGGAAGTTTCGTAATCACGTTCGATGAGAATAATTAGTCAGTTCACTATGTCGTCAAGTATTGGAAAATTCCTGATACTATCACCGATGCAGGTCGGAGGTCGCTCAGGTGTCTCTATAGCTGTGGGGTATCGACCATAATGGAATAGAATGATATATAAGAAGTGGGGGAGACGGTGATTGAATCAAATCCCGAAGACTACTTCGATGCCAGCATCGATATAGCAAACATTGTCCACTCTTTTTATCATCGTGATGCACATGTATCGAATCATTCCAAAACATCGTCGTTTGCCGGAATATTCAACAAAAGACTGCATTATATGCCTTTCGTTCCACATTACTATCAGGAACCCCGTATAGGTATGTCATGAACGCTTGTTGTTGCGCGAAGGTCCCCAAGTCCCGTAGGCTAATTTGGTGTACAGTTTCAGGCGTTGTGGCTAGTATGAGGGATCGAGTTCGATATGTCGTGTAAACTGCAACGAAATCTTCGGGTAGTGTTGAGCTTCCGAGATCCTCTTGCATGCGCTTAGACTGATAATAGCTCCGATTGGCGTGTTTGCGGGGTTGCGACTGTCATACAAGCGAATGCTCATTATTTTAGGCGTCTTTCCCCTCGGCGCGCTGTAAGCCATCAACACAAGTGCGACCGTCTCCTCTCGCTCTCCCAAGCTAACAGTCACCTCTAGTTTGGTATCGCTAGAGCTCTCTAGGTCCTTCTTGAATACCTATGAGACAGGGATATATTTGCTGATTCGGAATCTCTCTTCAACCGAACAATAGGCGCATCTCTAATCACCAAAATATGTGCTTGTCATTGAATACCAAAACGAAGCGATAACGTACACCGAGATTTACTCCTATCTTGACCGCGACTATAACAGGATTGCGAGTTCGAACTTTCGAGATTCGATTCGATTCGAGGCGCCGAAGCCGAAGCCGATATTGAGTCCCGGGGACAAGACGATTAAGCCCGAGTAATTCCATGGGAGCAGTATTATATGCATATCAGAACTGCAAGGGTCCATCCATCCTTAGGCCAATCAACTTAAAAGAGGCCTCGAAGGACACAATGGAACTAAAAATACCTGCTTGAGCTTCGACTCATTTTCGAGAAAATGGGCGCTTACGGCGATCACAATCACCTATCCCATGTCCAGTTCGGTCCATCTGGAGAGAATTGTTGCACTGGGCACCGACGGCATCTACGATATTCACTCGGCGGCGAGGATCATTCGCAGATTTAGGAGACTTAACCAACGATGAATATTGTTCGGTTGACAGACGGATAATTATATCGTTCATGTGAGCGGCTGTGGCAAAATCCAGGTCGGTTGTCATCGGTCTAAAGTACAACGACCTAAAAGAGGAACCATCAACAATTAGTCATCCGCAAACGAACCTAGTCATATGCGTTTTATGTCGCTGTAAAATGATATTCCAGGTATTGTATAATTCGTTTTTGATGTGCTATGTTGATGGCACCATCTCGGATCTCGACACTAGGGCGATTGCGGTATCGGCGTATGTGAGGGGGTTGCCTCAGATGGGAGCGTGCCTTAACTATCAAATGCGGTGTCACGGCTATACCTTGTGATGACGATTCACAAAGATGCTTTTCCCGTCGACTCATCTTAGCTAGTGGCTGCCGTAGCGGATCGCATACTGAGATGGCTGCAGGTGATAGCACCATTTCGGCGCCGTCGCTTGAAGGTGGAATGGAGGGGACCTCGGGAATACCTACCTATGCATATATCAATATTATCCAATCGGAATATTGTATGATATTTAAATAAAAGTCCTATTGCGTCATCTAGTTATATACATATCCCCGCTTTTCCACTTTTCTAAAGTCACATTCGACTAGGTAATATTGCCGTCGATCTACGAATAGGTACCTCCTTTGCAACACCAAGTTGAGCTACGCCATCTGACACCTCAGACAACTTACACACTACAATCCCACCTCGACATCAACAGTACCACCATTAAGTATGATGTGGATGCTCGCCGATGTCGTCCAGCCAAAGGGCGTAGTCTGAATGTGCATCTACCCAATGACAATCCGAGCTTCGACACGAACACCCCCCTCCTGCGCATTAGCAGGGTTGCTCGCCGCGACCAGCCGATGCAGGGTGCTCACCCTGGTTAGAGCATTCCACCACTTACATAAAAGTCGAATCTCGAATCTTTAAATCTAGAATCTGTTAAATATTCCGTCCTCCCTCCTACCTTATAAATCGTATCATCTTATTTGCGCCTGGTAAGATATATATGACCACCGGTCTCATACGTTCTCATTTGGACCAGCAATCAGGCCCCACGATGGACGAGACACAGCCGCTGCTGGCAGACGTCCACCTGGTCGACACGGAGCGCTGCGATGAGGTTTCCCACAAGGATATCGTCGACTTCGACGTCGGCGGCGACACCGAGAACCCAATGGAATGGCCGACCGCCTACAAATGGGGTATCGTGTCTCTGCTCTCATTCATGGCCTTTACGGTGTACGTCATCACGAAAGTCTCAGTATACCGATATACGATCCAACTGATACATAATCCCTAGAACCTTCACATGCATTAGCGTGGTCCCGATTGCAAATTCCATCATCTACGACCTAAACGATGGTCAGGTGAGCAAATCGTCTAGCGTGCTGCTGGTGACTATCTGGGAGCTGGGCGAGGCCGCCGGCCCCTTGCTCATCGCGCCGCTGTCAGAGGTTTTCGGGCGGTATCCCGTGATGAACGGCGCAACTATTCTCTTCATCTTCGCCACTGCGCTGGCCGCCGTGTCGCAGAGCACACCGCTGTTCATCTTTGCCCGTGCGCTAACGGGCCTATCCGTCGCTTCGAACGTGCTGGGTCCGGCCATCGTCGGCGACATGTTCGAGGCCGAGCACCGGGGGTCTGCGATCAGCACCATCGCTCTGGCGCCACTGATCGGAGGCTCTCTCGGGCCAGCGATAGGGGGCGCCATTGCCGAGACGCTGGGCTGGCGCTGGGTACTCTGGATGTCGGCGGCCCTGGCGCTTACGTGCGAGATCATTTTCTTCACGTTCTTCCGGGAGACGTATAAGGTGGCAATCCTGCGGCGGCGGGCCGCTAGGTTGCGAGAGGAGACGGGCAACCCGAAGCTAAGGACCGTATTTGACATGAACGATGGACAGTCAAGCCTTCACAAGATCTGGGAATGTGCCGTCCGGCCCGCGATTGTCTTATCCGGATCGAGCGTCTTGCAGGTCATGTCGCTGCATGGCGCGCTTATGTTTAGTTACTATTACATATTTTCCACGACGCTGCCTGATGTCTTACAGCAACTATATGGTCTCTCGGCGGCTGAAACGGGGCTGGCATTTATATGGTTTAGTAAGTGGGCTTCCAGCTAAGTTACCTTGTGACTTACGACCTTTTTTGGAAGTGAATCTCTAACCCGCATCGCAGGTGTTGGTTCAACTATAAGTGTAGTTATCCTCAACAGATTTCTGGATAAGATCTACGTGAAGCTTCGAGAGCGAAACAAGGGCGTCGGCAAACCCGAATTCCGGCTACCCATTTCTGTTTTCGGAGCCTTCAGTTTTCCTTTATCCGTCATAGCATACGGCTGGGCTGCGCAGTTGCGCCTGCCCCTGCCGGTGTTGATGTTCGCGGTCGGACTCTTTGGTACTACTCTGATGCTCGTCTACCTCCCCCTGAACGCTTACGTCGTCGACGCCTTCGGCATATACGCCGCCTCGGGAATGACAGCCATCATCGTCACTCGCTGTCTCATGAGCACGCTCTTGCCCTTGGCCACGGACCCTCTGGTGAGGAGGTTCGATTGGGGGTTGGGAGTCACTATTTTGGGAGGTCTTGGTCTCGTCTTGGCGCCCATTCCCGTCTTGGTGTTCCGGTACGGGGCACGGTGGCGACAGCTGTCCGCTTATACGAAGGATGAATAAAATGACTTTTCATGATATTGGATGAGGGGGGAAAAGTTATGGCATCGGCATTTTATACCTGCATTGCAATTGCGTGGACAACTATGAGATAAAGTAACGTCGATTAGATAGTAATGATAATTCAACATAGTACCTAGATCAATACCAGAACCTAATAGGTGTTAAGATCCGCTTTAGCACTCTTTTCTCATAATTTTTCAATAGTCGAGAGTAATTGAACAAAATGGCCCCCGGGGCTCAATGGGATATTGATTAACAATGACTCTAGGTTTGTGTCGGTCGGTCCCGACAAGTTCTTTCGTACTCTAGGCGCATCGCCGGCCGCCTACCTTTCTTTTGTCGAGGTGATTGCATTCTCTACGTGTGAAGGTAATGAAACCTACCTGACAACCACTCCATCATCAAGAATAGCCCAGCACGTCGGCCAGTAAGAAGCAGTAGTGTCGTACTGCTTCGGGACCGAAGTTTTGTCTATGGCCTCTCGATTATGTCAACTCATTAAGAATGGCCCAACACGGTTGCTAGTAGGAACCAGTAGTGATGTACTCATTCGGTCGGGACCGAGGCTTTGTTTGTTCATGCCTTCTCGATTATGTTAACTTATGCAACTGTGACAGGTAAATGTACAAGGCAGTGCTCCGCGGAGACCACCGAAGCGTTGTAGATGCTACCTCAAAAGAAGCCTACATAGTTAGATTCCATTGCCCGGCGCACCGCGAGGCACCGCGAGGCACCGCGAGGCACGGAGTGCGCCGCTGGCCATTGTAACAACTGGGCCATTTGCCTGCTCAACCCGCAACCAACTCCTAAATATGGGGCACAGTTGCTTGATTGCTTCCAAACACGAAGCTGTTTAGCCGGCGACTTGTACTGAAGCACAGATTCCGTTAACGTTGATGCAATAACACTTGTAGCCCCGGTTTTCCGATCGGAAACTGGGTGGTTGGCAATGGCATGATTTGATTGTGTACTTGCTGTTAATGGCAGCAAGCGGTCCACACCACCATCAACTCAATGACTCAAGAGGATTTTCTATATAGTGAAGCTAATGGCCAGCTTCATAACCGTTATTCACTCTGCAGTTCTTCACCCTTGGGGGCCTGGGCTGGGAGGGGGTCAATGCTTCTAGTCTCTGCATATATAAAGCTGCCTTCCCTCCCGTCTCTTGGAATCCTAAATACTACACCATCAATCCTACCGTCGAGCGTGCCATCAATCCTATCATCAGTCTTGTCATCAATCCTGCCATCGATCTTGCAATCACTCCTGCCATCAATCTTGTTATCAATCCTATCATCAACCCCATTCACAGCAGTCATCACTTGATTCATAATACAAGATGTATCCTACTTCGCAACAATCGACCGTTACAGCTATCGGACCAAGACCAGCAGCGGACGAACGCTGGATCTTCCGCCCCGAGTCCATCATGCAGCAGCGCGAAGTCGATGAGGACAAGCTCATCGCTTACAACCCCAACCTCCAGCTCTCACGCTTGGATATGCCAAACCCAGACCCGACTAGCTTCGGGTTTGGCACCGATGCGGTCGTTGTTCGCATCAATGGTCTCTGTGAAGGGGACGGGAAATACGCTCGGGGTTCGTGGGCTGTTTACTTCGGCCCTAACTCGCCATACAATGCGAAGGGCAGCTCCCAAGCTGAGCAGTCAATTGCCGAGATCGATGCGCTCTGGCACGCCGTGAACATTATCGACGACATTTGTTCACATAACAGCTCTTTGACAAGATTCGTCATTGTGACCGAGTCAGACTATCTAGTCCTCGCAATGTCCTTCTGGGCACCCAACGGTGGAAAAAGCGCAAGTAAGTACCCTTGTCCTGAAAAACCTTTTCCTCTTACATCCCCCACATTCTCCAAGCCCCCGATAATATACTAGATCTTCACCATATGTTGCGATTGCGATTACTAATGTTGGAGTTTCTATAGAAGGTCGACCCGTACCTTTTGCGCAGAAGTTCATGCCAATCTACGACCGCCTGAACTTCACAAACTTCATGGAGTGTCGAGATATTAAAATCAAGTTCTGGCGTGTACCACCCGCCAAGAACAACGAAGCCTATCAACTTGCTAGACAGGCTTTGTAGGCAGAGCTATGGAGTGAGGATGGGGCTGGGCGAGGGAGTAGGTGACGGAGGCAGTCAGATATTGTCGAGTCTGCCTACAAACTTGTACCCTTGTTATGATTGGTACATTGTCTTTGTAGGATTTAGAGCTCGGCTTCCAATACCAGCTCAACGCATCACTTCAGAGGGGGGTGTTAGGACTAGCTATTGGCTACGCAGGCCATGGCATATGTGATAGGTGATAGAGGATGGGGTAGTGAATGTCACAAGGCTTCAGTCTATATAAAACAGGTGTTTCTGTATAATATAGATGAATCTTGCCGATGGAGATGCTTCGTAGCCCTGTGCAAAATTATAAGTATTACGACCACTATGATCACCTGAAACAATTGTATACACCTGATTTGGCAAGGTCTCAATATCCTCTCTATTTCCGAGACTGTATCTCTTAGGCAGCAATATGCAAAGAGATACCTCCTTTGCAGCCCTCCTTTTTACTCCCTACGTATTTTATTTAACAGCACGTTCAAACCCTAGCCGGTTGGCCACTCCGTCACAACTCTATTTATCTCCAACGTACTTCTAGATTATATGTAACGGCTAGCATAACTCGCTTTCACCGCGGAGTTCGAGATTCGATTCCCTGATTCGGAGTGTTTTTGTATTTTTACGATTTCTTTTTGTCTCTTGGGTTAACTTTTTAGTCTTGTCTGGTGTGGCTCAGGGGCATTGTGACTTAAAAGTGGGTAAAAGGGGCTATGCATATAACCAGATCACCCATTTGCATATAAGGTCCGCTTATTTAAGCATTACCTATTCCAATTAGATAATCTGATTCCCTTCTTTTCCACTTTTAAGTCCAGTGCCGAATGGGTCCCCAAACCGATACCGACTTGGGTATTGGCTCTCCCTACTTACTGGGTAGCATGGCCTACAACCTTTTTTTCCATTGTTGCTGAGGTTGAGATACCTTGAAAGTTATATACGGCTGAGATGACGAGGGAGAGGATGGGTCACGATATGTTGCGTGAGACAACTGCTTGTGTTCAATGTACAAAAATACATATCTACTAATATTCGCGGCAAGGTATAGGAGTCATAAATACAGGAATATGACCAGACTTATAGAGAACTTCTCGTTATCATCTCACTAGTTAGAGGGAAAAGCAAATATCATATGCTGTGATTAATTGAAGATCGACTTAATGGTGTACACTACGGAGTACAGACAGCTCAGTTGCTCCGGTCACACAGCATAATGTGGTCGCGGAAATGGGACGAGTTCCAAGATGTGACGCAGGAGAATATTCTGCGCCGAAGCCGGGATTTACAATTAATCAAAATCGTTGATGGCATTCAGGCCTATGGCTGGGCATATCACATAGTCGTCGTTCAGGTGGCTTGCAGGCGCCTCCAATGCATCTGTGTCCATTCGGCTTGATTTTGCTTCTGTTCATTGAATGCAGTCTTTTCGTACGCAAGTAGCTAGTTCTACTTTGCATCATGATCGTGCAAATTCATTACACATTACGAGAGGCGACGTCATGAACAGAGTTGTTGCGGTTTCTCCCACCGTCCCCTCCGTTCCACCCACCTTATCCAGGCAGGATCTGTGTCCACGAACGGGCCATATCCAACGGTGGGTGAAACTCCGTAACTATCCTCGGCCATGATTAACGCGCGCCTGTCGAACCAGACGTAGACATCGAGCGGATTAAGATACGAGTTTTCGAGCGAGCGATCAATCTGTGCCCAGCCTCCACAACCCGTCGCCTAGATAATGCGCATCCTCGATGACCGGTCCTTTCCCCTTGTCCTTCACCTCCTTTGTGCCCATTACCAGGAACCCCACGGCGCACGCTTCCGTTTTCCCCTCGGCCCGCACGATGACGGGCTCGCCCTTCTCCAGCTCCCTCGTCCACCTATCATCCTCGTCTAAGCCCTCCCCCGCGCCATCTTCCGTGCGAGCAGTAAGGATACCGCTGGGAAGTCGTCCGCCGGCTGACGTCAAGCCGGGTGCCATGAGTGTTGCGCCTGAGAGCACGAAGCGGATCGCGCCACGATCGATACGTATGCTAGGGAAGGCAGCGGGGAACCGGTGGACGAGCTTCAGGTGCGGTAGCAGCGTGGTCATGTCCTGCTGGAAGAATAAGGGCTCCCCGTCTAATACGTATAGCGTACATCGGTCGGGCAGCTTCATAGACTCGAGCGAGCCCTTCTTAGGGAGGATCTCATCGATGTAGCGGCTTAACAGCGGGTATGTGTGTAACAATGATTGTCGGAGATTTCGCTGTACCGAAGACTTTAGTTTCGACTTAGGAGCGGTTTGTATCCTGCATATTATAGGGGGAACTCGTTAGTCCTGATCATCTAGATCTCTTGCGGGGGGGGGGGGGCGACAAAGAGGCAGGCGGGGTTATAAAGTATAAGATATGTCAATCTGAAGGCATTGGAAGGATATTGAGAGGTCGCGACTGCATAATTGACTGCAATCCAGAACATCAATAGTCGACTTACTCTTTCTTGAACATTTTGGTTGCTCCGTCCCGTGGCCGAGACAGTTATTATGGTGATATGTACGGTGTTCTGGAAGCTTGTGAAAGTTTGGAGGGGCAGTTTCTGTGGTCGACGCGCGTGAATATGGACTGCCCCGCATTGTTACGCATTTGGCAGTATACAGTAGGTACCTATTAGGACGAGGGGCAGTCCCCGCAAAGTGGGTCCCATCACAAGGACCTTCAATTCTCCTTAACCTCCAGTAGGTACCTAAGCCGGATCCGTCATCATGCCAATTTCTCCCAGGCTTCTAGGACTTCTCTGCTCGGGACCAAGGAGGTAGTGATGTTAGATGCAAATTTGAATATCAAATGTCATGCATACATGTTATCAGACATGTTAGATGTGCGATGTGATCCATATAAGTCGTTACCTTTGTGGAATCGTCTTTTTTTTCATTATTCGTATAGGTAGGTACCTAGCAACCACTATAGCCATTATGAACCCTATTGGTACAATTCCCCGCAGCATCACAATCGCATCGCCGCATCGCATCCGTCGTATCAATAGGGACAGAGCTCGCGACTTATATATGGATGTGAAGCGAAACCGGCCTAGCCGTGCTGGACATGGGAGACAGTACCGTCATCCTTGACGTGGACGTTGAGTCTGTCGGGGACGAAGTCCTTGGTGACCATCATGCCGGGTGTAATTACGCGGCACTGTTGAGGCAGATCCTTCTTGCAAAAGTTCTGCAGGACGCGAAAAGAGACGTATTAGCCGAGCTGAGCTGTATCGAAGAAGTGGAGCAGTAAGAAAACAAAAAGGGTCGAGCGTATACTACTAACCGTCTCGCTGTGCGTGTCATCGGAAACAGTCTTGCCAACCAGCTTGTTGGTCCACAGCTGCGTCGCATCCGACGAGTTATCAGTGATACCAGGAACGACTAGAGGCATATTGCAGGTTGTTCTGGTCAATGGTTTGTACCTAGGTATGTGTAAAGGTAGTAGGTGTTTCTATGGAACGGATAGGCGTATAAGAGATTTTGATACTATCGTAGCTTGGACGTGAACTATCTTAATGTCGAGGTTTTGATTCTTTATACCCAAAGACGGAGTTGTAGCAGGAGAGCCGCGCAACATCTAGGCAATCGTCTCCTCTCTGTGACGTCAGCTCTAGATCGTACCTACCTGTCCTACCACATCACGTGGCACATTCCGCATCAGGCAAGGTGCGATATCAGGGAGCTTTGATTTATTTTGTTCTCCACGCTCACTTTAAAGCAGTCTTCGTCTATAGATTCCCGCGGGTGAGATTTCAAGGCCTCAATTCAGGATCACTGGCAGGATCTGTTATCGCCTCATTTATTTTATTCTACCTACCACGATGGAGATGAAGGTGATCGCTGCCACGAAAAAGTTTTCCCGATTTGAATTCTGCGGGCGACCCAGCTAGTGAACAAGAATGGCGCCTAAATCTGACGAAGCCAATAACCGTTAGGTTAGGCACTCTACTGTACAAAGCTCAAACTAGCCCACTGGAGCTCGGAAGCCTGCCGCAGAAACCATCACATCATTCCGAGGCCACCGAGTCGCGGAATGCAGATCTTTTCATGGCCGTCATGGCGGAACAACTGGTTTACTGCACTATCTAGTACCCCGCTCGCCGGAGAGCTGGCCAAGGTGATACGTGTAGGACGCCACGGCGCAAGCAAGCTACGGTAATGTGTGTGCGTAGGTGCGCCATGTCTTGTGATGACCTACCTATTGCTATACTTGTCTCTCTCTCTAGTTAGGTGGTCAGAAGGAGGCCTATACCGAATGACTTATCCCCCCCTCAAGTGCTGCTTGCCTGATTCTCATCTCATACTGACTCTATATCTACGCCAATAGGTGCTCATCCATTAAGCACTTTAGGCCACAGAATGTGTGTGTGTGCATCACCATTACAATTATATCAAGCCCAACTTTGGCCCGGCTGACTCATAAGCACAGCCACGTCCCACCCACTATAGGTGCTGTACAATTCCAGTCTCAAGGCGCCACAGCCCTGAGACTAAGAATCTTGGTTCACGGCGTGCCATTTCGGGAATCAGGGGTCTCGGTGATGGATTTAGCACGTACAACCACCCAATCATCAGTATATTCGGCCCCACGTTCTGGACCAAAACTCATACGACTGATAATGCGGGATTATACATAACCGCATTCTGCTTCCTGTAGGACTTCTGCCACCTATCTGTCATTGAACAGCCGGAGGATGATTCGAAATTCCCTTCGTGGCGCTCAACATTTCCGAGACAAATGTCAAAGCAAAGCGATGTGAATTTTCAATATCGGCGCAGCCACTCGCGGATCTAATGAGGCCGCACAGCAACATCTCACGACATATATTGATTGTCATGAGTAACTATATAGCCAAAAACAACGGCGACATGCTTTCATTTTAATTAGCGTGCAGAAAAAAAAATCGCCCTACGTTGGGCGAGACTACACAAGATGACGGTCTTGGCTTGTTTGGTATCTAAAATAAGCAGCGACTGTGTAATCAGCCTCAGCTCATTCTGGTTTGGTAACCCGGGAAGGCATAGACCGTTAGCGGGCTGAGCAGCACATCCCGACCGGCTGAGTTAGCTGCATGGTGCTGTCGACAGCAGTCTCATGTGCGGTGCCTATTCACCGCTAGACCTACATGGTCCTTTGACTGAAGCCCACCTCAGCTCATCGCGCCTAAAATGGGGAATTTGCTGTAGGGCTGGCAGCTGGCCCTCATCGTGGAGATGAGATGAGGCTAACCAGACCTTATGGGCAAGGATCCGCGTGATATATGGTATACTGCCTGCCCACCACGACAAGAGGCTTCCTTCTAGAACATATTAATCATAGGCCTCTCCGCCTGGACGACTTCGCTCTCTGTGTGTCTGGGTGATAGATTAACTTTCTTTGTTTCTTGTTCTCACCGGTCACAGCAGTCTGAGCCTTGGGGTTACGTGTACCACATAAACCGACACACACCATACGTGACGGTTCGTATCCTAAGAGAGAAAGAGTCCAACAGAGCGCCGACCCAACACCGGTGTTAACTAATTCCAAGGCTATATTTATTTAATATCTACCTGTCCATCCATYCTTGACCCCTCCAAATCCATATCCACCAACGCCGATCCTTAGAAGACCAAATCCGCTATGCACAAACTATCGATCTCAGCGCTCCCTGTGGCCGTTGCTCAACCTCCTTCTCCTTAACTCATTGCCCACGGTCAGAGCAGCATCAGACCGGTCGATATGTGTTCGGCAGAACGCCGCTATGTTAGCCGAGGCAGCGGCATGCGGAGACCGACGTTCACTAGAAAGATGCTTGCTAGACGTTCCCAACTTCGTCACATTAGATGATCTGCAAAGATGTTTCATAGACGTCGATTGCACCATAGCAGAGGCGGCATCAGAGGCCGTCATCATCCTCCAGGGTTGCGATGAAAGCAAGCCAATATCCCAACCCGAACTGCGGCGGCGAGGCCCCCAGGGACCAGGTAAACACATACCCCTCCTAACCATCTCAGCCAGAGCAAGCTGACTGACCACCAAAACCAGCCGCAACACCCACCCCCACAGCGCAGGACAAGGGCGTAGAATCCACCAGTCCAGCAACAGCAACATCCGCAACACTCACACGACCAACAGCATGCAGCACAGCACGAGCGTTCGAAACAACAGTGTGTCCCATAACCTCGCTAGGCAAAGACGACTTCTCCAAGCTCCCATGCACATCCACAACGCTAACAACAATGGAATGCGCCGCGACCAACATCTGCGCCGCCAGCGGCGACAGCTGCATATTCCGGGACGACAACATCCACACGAGCGGGATCATCGTGACCATCGTGCTCGCGCTCGTCATCGTCGCCGCCGTGGCGACCATGCTGTACTTCTACGTGCTGGAGCGCAAGGCGCGCCGTCTCGCGCGCCAGAAGCTCGAGGAGGAGAAGCGTCAGCTCAAACTCAAGCTCGACCAGGAGGCCTCCGAGGCCGCCGCCCGCGACCTCGCCAAGCACCAGGTCCACCGCGAGCGTCTGCGGCGCCAGCAGGTCGAGGCCCAGGAGTGGGCCCAGCGCCGCGCCGCCATGGAGGGCCAGAGACCCGTGAATAATCCCTTCATGGACGGCAGTGGTGGTGGTGCCGGTATTGCTGCTTGAAAACGTGTTTCTTGTCTCCACGATGACGAAGAATAAAAAAAATTGGGTTGGGTTATTGCGTATTGTTTAATGTCGGGTTAAGGCAAGGCAAGGCAAGGCGAGGCGGGCGAGCCAGCGATTTACATTTCCGAGGTGTTCTGGGCGGGTTTCGGGGGCGGTGGCATATCTTGGGTTTTTTTTGGTTTTCCTCTTTTCTTCTTCTTCATTGATACCTCATGATTGGAAAATAAATCTGGTCTGTTTCATTGCGTTGGTGCGCGGGATATATTTTTTTGAGTAGGAGATAGAGACATAGCGTACCCAGCCATTGGGTTTTCTCGTATTATCGTTTGAATATCAATCTTCAACCCGAACTTTTGCCGTATGTCGTCCAGTTAGGCTCGGAGAGTGAAAATTCTGACGCAGACCTAGGTAGGAAATAGACCGTTATGCTCCCCATTGAACGCCGAGTCCTCTCTCGCTCCTTAGAATATTCTTAGCAGTTCTTCCACACGTTTTTTAGGAAAGGTTCGTCATAGATCGCGTTCCCACTAGTCCATCGTCGTCTCTAGCTCCCGTAGGCCAGTTATAAAGATATGTCGTCGGTGGTTTCTGTCATCAAGCCTGTTATCACACAGTGTAATGAAAATAGTCGTTCCGGCTAAATTCACCCAGACTCTCCAGTCCTTCTACTTAAACCCATTCATCAGATAAAATCGACGTCTTGTGTTCGATGGCATTCGGAAGATATCTCCGGTATTGCTGAATTCGATATCGATTCTAGTTGTTAGTAAAGGCACGTGAGAATGGTCACGAGAGAACCCAAGCACAGTAGGGCGTGAACCGCGAGCTGCCATCATCATCATTAACTTTTAATTTTTCTAGTATCAGTATCCCTAGCCGTAGAAGAGTAGCCCAACAAGGGCTGAAGTTTTATCGAAATATGTACGTGAAAGGGATAAGAGAAGCCGTGAGGCTGTACAGGATACCTTGCATAGAACCTTGAAGGCTAGCAAGTTTACACGGATGGAGACAGATCGGGGCAGCGACAGCACAGCTCTCCCACCTTTTATCCATCTACCCATCCATTCTAATATTCGCCAAGTCGGGAACATTGTAGTGTAAAAAAGACAAAGTGAGAAGCCCCTTTAAAGAATAGGGAATTGTATTCGAAAGGCCCTTGCATGAATAGCGAGGATCGACGTATATCGCCAGGAGGGTCAACGTGCATCTAAGCAGCGGGCGTAGGCAGGGATGAGCCGGGCAAGCCACGTGACCAGCTCATGAAAACCAAGGCGACAAAGAAGAGGCCACCACAGATCGCACCCAGTTTGAAACCAGCTGGGTTGCTGCGGCGCACCTCATTGATCGTCAGCTTAGCATCTGTCGTCATCTGCTGCAGTTTCTCGGCACCGAGCTTGTAGTAGACCAGACCAGCAAGAGCGATTGAGTAACCGAAGTACTGTTGGAGAGTGACTGGGTCTCCAAAGATAGCCATGGAGGCGACTACCAGTAGGATATCCTTCAGCACACCGGACATGGTAAGAACAACAGCATTCGTTTTGCCAATCTAATAGAGAATTAGCCTTATAATGATCGAAAGTCCATCATTTCCTGATTATACATACCAGTAGCACAACAGACACATTCAAAAGGAAGGCAACAAATGCATTGGCAATCAGTGTAATCAGGCCAACTTGGAGGATATCGGCCGTAGTCATGCGGGGAAGTTCAATCAAGATGGTGAAGAAGCCGTTGATGACAGCGCATGCAGGGGCATAGTCTAGTCGGCAATTAGTTTTTGTCCTAATGTTATCTGACTTCGATGACAATGAAAGAACACCAGCGTCAAGCCATAATCTTTGGTTGAGAAGATGTAAAAGAATGAGGGGTAAACTAATCAGTCTCTTACAGTATACAGACACCAGAGGGTCCATCTTGAATTCGTCGGAGCTCAGTAGGCGCTGGACCATGACAAGTCGTAGCGCTTCACAGACGATGCCGGTAACTTGGACTAGACTGGGTGTTAGATCGTTTCCTCCAATTCTGGGCAAAATCGTATCATACTGATAAATCCTAGACCGTCGAACTTAAGCTCGCCGAAGGAAGCGATAGCAACACCAATGACAATGGCAGACACATTGAGCAACTTGTTCAAGTTAGGGGCAGCCATGCCGAAGGCCCATGTAGCGAGGAGAGTGGCGACAGCGTTTGTGGCCTATCATAACCCAGTTAGATACACGGGGGCTGATTCGTGCACGGTTAGGCAACTGACCTTGAGCATTTGGATGAAGGAAACGCTCAGGTATAGGTAAGCAAAGTTACCAAAGATCAAGCTCAAACTGAACATGATGCCAATCGGCACAATAGCCTTTCTATTCCGTTTGTTAGCAGACCAAACTTTTGTTTTGCCGCCTTCTGTTCACGTAGACTCACATATAAGTGTTGGTGTTCATGGGCACCCTGTGGCGCGAATCAAGGGTTGTAGTGAATTTGGCCATGATCTGCGTCATGAACGTAGCAAAGACCATGTGCCATGTTGTTAAGAACAAGGCTAAAGATAGCAAATGTTAGAGTGCATCATACGCGCAACTACGTAAATAGGCCCTTGAATAGGCACAAAAGTCTCATGTTACTCACGATAGTCTGGTCATCCGGTTAGTTGATGCTTGTTGCACTGCGTTTACATGCTGAAAAGGGGGCTAAGTAGGGGGACATACCGAACTTGGCACTGAACAGAACCCATTTGTTGAAGAGAATGACACTGGAACTCAAAGCAATCCATAGCCTGCAGCAGCAAAGGTCAGCAATTGGCGCTTCACGATGGCGCTTGTTGCGGTGCGCGATGATGATGATGATGATGATAGAGTGGTCTCGTACGCGATGTAGAATGCTGGGTGGATGCTTCGCGTTGGTGGTGCCGGAGCCACCCCGCCGCCCTCGAGCTTACGCTCGTCATTGCCCTGTGCACCCATTGTGATGTGAAGGAATTATACCAGAAAGAGTTGTTTTGTACAAAGAATATGAAGGAAGGATAAGGACAGTAAGTGAATAATAGCACGCTTGGCTCGGCTCACGGCTCGCTGCGATGGTTTGGGTGGGATGATGAAGTCGGGGAATTGAAAAATTAAATCTCTGGAGGAGAGCAAGAGCGAGGTGACGGGGCCTTGTATGTATGTATGTATTTTTGATTCAAGACCGGGCTGCACCAGACGCAGATCGGTACCGGTACCTAACAGTACACTACTTGCCAATAGCCTTTTACCCACCCTGGAGCGACCCCTGCCTTCCCTTCGTGTTAGTTGATCCCAGCTGAAGCAAGCACACAATCTTGCTAGTGTAGCAGCGATAAGCATCGACACAGGGCCCGACAGGGTGCCAACAGGGTCTGAAATTAGGGGCATTAAATTTTCGAACCACCCCATGCCGGGCAGCCATTCACCATTCACCGTCGCCGCCCTCTGCCAGCAAGTACCCGCCAAGACTTTAATCAACCGGGAAATTGGATGGACCCGTTTACTGCCCGTTCTACCTTCTATTGATCGACAGTGCTTTGACGTCAGTTCATAGGGTACACCCGTGGCCAACCAGAGCCAACCAGGGCCCACGGATAAGCCCCTTTCCACCCCACGTGCTATTTATTATACATACTGTTATCCTCACCTAACATGATCGTCCCTATTCGCTAGGTACTTTTTCTTGCTGGTCCTAGGTCCTACAGTAGCTCAGTCACAATCAGTCAGCTTTACTGTTTCATCCCAACCAGAAAAGGGGTTCGTGAAAACGGTTTAGGTAAGGAATGCGAATAGGTATTAAATGACAACAAAAAATTCCTATGAATTCTCGCTGCATGCAGTTCTGACAGTCAATTTAGTCACTACCTGTTTGGGTCACAGGGAGTGTCACACGCGTACGCGTACATGCTTCGGCCAAACCACTATTACTATTACATTCTATCTCACAAGCTTATCGTTGACTTGACATGACGCGTTCCATTAAACTGAAACTTATTTTTTCCCTTTCTTTCTTTCTTTCTTTTAACAACGTGTGTCACTTGTGCAGCTATACATTTACTGTACACATGACACCCGAAACAACCCATAAACACCATCGGTAGGTTCGTATTTATGAAGTCGAAGGTGAGATTTGGATACGAGGTCCCCATACTCCTCTCGGAACCTGAGTATACCATTGAAGGGTATTTGCTATATTCAGTACCTATCTCACCGGCTTCCATACACCACCCTTCCACACTAGTGTCCCGACAAGTTCTCCCTCCCTACTAGACACGGTAGAATACCCACTATAGTCTAGCACTAGCTAAAATAAAAGCCTGCTTACCAGTACACATTCTTAATAGCTTTGTATACTACCTACCTCTTAAGATAGATCTATTGTAGAGTAGTGCTCACCCTCGCAAAGCAGCACCAAGACCTGTTCTTGACATACAGTACCTAGGTATCCATATTATGCCTATTCTACTGTTGGTTGCAACACGAAACAAACCGGGACACCGACATATACATCAATGGCGTTATCTATCACCTTCCAGCTCTCGGTCCGCCGATGATGGGTGTCAAGCCCAATATGATGTGTCTGCATGAGCACCTACCTCTATCTCGCAAACCCAACCTCGTTAAATTTCACCCGGAGATCCTAACCACTAGAACTAAGTAAAGATAAAAGTTCCCGAGATCGTGTCTGCACCGATCGGACACTGACGTGTCATTACCGTAGATAGGTATTCTAACCTATTTAAAGTATCGGAGAATATGTGATAAGAGCTCGGACAGGGCTCAATTCCTCGGTACCTCAAATCCGATACATATGCGCAAGGCATAAGTCCCCAACCATACAAACTAAAGTGTTATCTCTATTCCGAACATCCTTCTTCGGCATGACGCTCTGCCTAACGTAAAGCTCTGTAAAGGCGTCAACACAATCTTCCAATGTTACATTATCCTGCCTTGGCAGGCAGGTAGAACCGATTTAAGTTGCTATTAAGTAGGTAAGATAGTGCCGGGATTAAGACGGGTTAAGAGATCCAGGCGCGAGGGCGAGGTTTAAAAAAGGTAAGGTGGGGGGTTCTTCGCGATCCTAGGAAATGCGGCGTAGTTTGAAACAACGTCTTCAGCCTTACGGCGCTTTATGGGACCCTTATAGCTAATCCTTGAACCAAAGTGCTGAGCAGCTATTGTACCCGCCACTGCCACCATATAGTATACCTACGCCAGCCTGGGTACTATATAATACCTACTTCGTCTCGCCATTATTACACGTAGAAATCTACGACACGGCGGGACTATTACGCAGTCGCAATCTCTTTCAGGTTAGTTGAATTTCGGTTCGGCTGGCGGATGGTTCCACGACCCGTTCCCGGCGGGCACTTGCGACTAGGTAGTTAAAAATAACATCTTGGATTTCAGCGAAGAAGGAAAAAAAAAGGCGCGAGCAAGGTATGACAGTCACAACACATTACATTACATACGAGTGCCTGCATAGTGGACACAACCTACCTAAATGGTCGTTATTTCCATTTAAAAAGAATACACTACTACTGTGGATCGAGAGACCAGCAGCCGAGATCGAAGCGGAACAGGCACCGGGCCCGTTACGGACCACTATACTATGTACCGAAAATCTCTTATCGCAAATCGGGAGGGTGTCTCTCTACTGTATTCATACTCGGCCGACCGGGAACTCAGGAAACCAAAAAAACCAGCTATAAGCCCTATCAATCTAAATCTAACTAATTGATTTAGCAGGTAATAGTTGTGTTAGTCGCCTATACACGGCTCACACACACAGAGAAAGGAAGCGATTAGTGCTGATAAAACGGACCATACTTGACTCAGTGTCCGCGGCGTACTAGTCAACGCGATGTAGTCGTAGACTATTGAACTCTTACGCCTCAAGAATCTCCAGACAAATGCTTTCCAATCTACTTACTAAGTACAGGCTACTGAAGACGATCCCAGTTGAAGACCTGAAGAAGCATGATGTCCTCCTATTAAGCGCCCGGTTTAGTATATAGATACTTTGCGTATTACAGTAAGCCTTCAGTCCCTCGAACCGAATGATTCCTCAGTAACAACCCTAGAGGTCTCTGGTGGGTTGTCTATAATAATCGGAGCGATAAAAAACCCCTTGCGCTCCAATGGCTTCGTGTTTCCTGTCAAGAGTGTTAGTACAGTCGTCTCGATATCAGCCAGGTATTGCTTCACACGATTAAACTGCGACGCGTGAGAAATCGGGCCCATGAAGCTGCCATCCTCAAATCCATCTCCGACCGTGATATGCGCCTTGACAAATGCGACTAGTGCTTTCGAGAATGTAGAGTCTCTTGATCGCCATGCAAAGCTGTCCGGAGGTGACAAACGTATTGACAGCAATGGCAGGGACGGCTCTCGCAATATCGACGTCTTCGCAGATGATAGCAGGATCATTGCCGCCAGTTCTAGGGTCAGTCGCTTTAAGTCGCAACTCCGGAGTATCTTCTTGGCTCACTGGACATTCGGATAAGCTCACTGTCTTCTTGATGTCCTATTAATGACTCTCGTGTTTACAACCGGATACCTTGATAGTCGTCAAGCTGCTCACATCTAATTATCTTCCCAAGCGTTGATAAGATCGCATTTACGGGATCTGTCGGAACAGGCAAGGCCCAAGCTGGTCATCGCCACTCGGAGCCTGAAAAACACCAGGAGGGAAGAATCGACAGGCGAGCTCGGCGATCTTAAGACAGCAATATGGCGCGAACGGCGACGGCTTAAGTATGAAGGCATTTCCGGTGAGTAAGGCGACAGGAAGTTTAAAGAACGACAACATGAGAGGAACGTTACAAGGCACAATGCCCACGGCAACGCCCAGTGACACGAAACGCTCTACGACGTGGCGGTCGGCGGTGTCTTCGATGACTGTTGCGGGTAATTAGCGTGAGGTCGCAGAAACCGGCAACCCACTTGACGCAACTCTGAATCTCATGCAGAGCCCAGGAGAGCTTCAAAGACAAGACTTTTAAGCCTACCCAGTTGCATGTACAATAACCTACCAACACACCAAGGCCAGGAGTCATGGTAGTATCCCTATAGAACTAAACCATTTGCTTCTAACAATAAGAATCAAAGTGCGTTATGCACTTGCGTGCGGACCTAGGATGATTCCAGTTCGGAGTCTTGAGGCGTCACTCGCCTCTCTTCACCACTCTTTCTCTCCATGCTTTCTCCTTGGATCTCCGAAACTTGGTATCCTTCTCTTCCCTTAGCCATGACACACCACGGGGCAATGCCAAGACACTCAAAGCTTCAGCTCCCATAAGAGTTCCCGGTCCTATTATTCTTATCAACTTGGTTCGCGCCGCAGTATACATCAGAACAATTGTACTCACAGAAGCAACTCCCTACCGCTAAGCGACTTCCCAAGGAACATCTCGAGTTTACGGCGCGCATTAACTGTGAGAACCATGGAACCAAGAGACAAGAACACGACACGGTTACTCAAAGTTATATCTCAGTACCCTACAGCAAATGCATTCATTTACAAGCTTAACCTCTCCAGTTTTGCGTCATCGATTAGGTAGTATATTTAACAGTCCGGAACCTCTCAAATCGCTCGTAGAGAACTACCACTATCGAAGGCCATAATATAAAATACATTCTACTTAAACCCAATAACAAACCTAGAAATGACCAAGGATGGCTACGATCGGACGCTTGAGGGGAGACTTCCTGCTCATGTATCGCTTGTGTTAAGGCCGCCTAACATCAGTAATTCTCACGTAACCTCCGACCCGATGTATATTGATATGTGTTTAAAAGTGTTTAGCATAGGAAAAATATAATAATATTCAAAGAAAAATTTAAGTACATTAGCTTTATATCTAAACTAAAATAAAATAGTTTTGTTAAAAGAAAGTTAAAAAATAAAAACTACTTATAATATATATCTATATATAAAGCCTAAGTTTAAAAGGGCAGCATATAGATCAAAAGAATCGGTTAAAAATAAAAACAACAGGACTTAGCTCACAAATCGAACTCTCGCCCTCCGCAAAAAAAAAAGAATCTCAGGGCTTAAGCTATACTCAACATCCCCGGACCGGAAAGCCCTTGAATGCCTATGGCCCTGCCTCTGACACAAGGGTTTATCCTGCCGACTACTTTACCACTCGACCATTTAGGTCGTTTGTTAGTGGGAACGTCTTGTTGGGAGTGGTACACACATACCGAGGTTTATATCCTTTCGAACCTATCTCTGCCCCTATTTAGCTAGAAGTTCTGCCTCTTATAGATAGCCCGCGGATATTAGGAAACTGGGCGGCTTTTTAGGGACAGGCACGGTCTACACACAGATAGTTACACCACTACTACCTCAAGATGGATGTCTTGTTTACTAGGATGGTCATTTCTTGCCTTATTTCTTGGACATTCTAGTCCTAAGCGATCTACATATGACATATCCATAATGGAACGTGATCCTATCACTACACATCATGGCTAGAGAGACACAAGTTGGTTCGAAGCCAGGAATCTGAATATGTAATTCTTTAGTAATACCAAGTAGTCTGCATTGACTACGGTACCAAGCAAGGCGTCGAAAGGGATCGCCTCAGTGAATCAGCGTGGGTTGCCTCATGGCACCCGGGGAGGACATCTCCTACCTCTTCATGGAAGGATGTCCGACACACGTGCTGCAAAAAGAATAATAATACGCCATCTATTGTACAGTGGAGTCGCGTTATGCTCACCCAGCACGCGACTTAACAATCCCTCCACAACGATGTGCGTGTTACTCATGACAGTGGGCCTTTGGATTTAGAGTAGCTTGTAACAGTGATCAAAGGTATGATAATGAATGACTCCAACAAAATGCCAGTCCGTTGCTCCATGGTCGGCGAGAGCGGAACGCCAACCTATCGAGTTAGGCTGTCAGCAGCGCACACTTTCTGGGCTCAACCACGAGAGAAGGGTATGCCTGCTCCGACAATGGGACTTCCGATCTCTCCAGGGGCCCCGACATTTCTCGAGTACGGACCAAGTCCAGAACTAACACTCATTTCGAACCGGATAGCAATTTTGTCATTCTCGTCACGACGGATATCAAAGCTACCGCCCCCGTTTTGAGGGTTTCCCTCTGTCTCGCAGATTTCAAGCAGCTCGGCCTCGTTTATCGACTCTGAGGGAGAGGGGTTGATTGAATCTACGTGACCTTTGATGTCAGACAGATTGATATAGCCTGTATCGTCTGCTGCCCAATTTTCTAAAACTTTGCAAGCACGAACCAGCAACTGACGAATTATGACGGAACGAGGCTGCGCTGCTCTTGTCACGGGAGGCGGGACACCGAATGCCGGGTTTGGTGGCCAAGCCGCATTGCTGGGAATATGACCAAACCCTGGTGGCGGTGGGAATAAGCCCGGAGCACCCCAAGGCGTGCCAGGGGATCCAAAAGCCGGGTTCATGAATGAAGGACCAGGAAATGGGGGTCGAGCACCTGGGGCAGTTGTACCCCTATGAGCTGTATCAAAACGGCCTAACAAGGGTTCATCTGTGTCCTCTAATAAGGCGCTGCTCCCAAGATGGTTGCTCATATCCTCGATATCCGCAGACATATCATTGCTTCGCTGGCCGTGGACGATACTATCTGGCCGGCCAATCGGCGTTGGCTTTCCAATGGGCTGAGCGCTTGGGGGCGTTGCGTCAAAGGACGTCGAGCCTTGACGCGAATGTGGCGAGAGGTGACCTGGGGCATTTTCTGGCGAGGAAAAGCCTTGATGCAAGCTCGGGAGATGTGGATCTACTCCTGGCTGGGGAAATCCCGGCGGTGGCATGTGGAACGGCCGACCGCCCATCGGGCCACCTAAGCCCGGGGGAGGTACCGGCATGCCAGGTGGGCGGAACTGTCCACCCATCGGTGGAAATATAGGCTCCTGCATTCGGGGAAAGCTGTGACTCATCGGTGGAATTCCTGGAGGCATTTGCATCGGCATTGGAGGCATGCCCATGTCGAAAGGACCCTGTTGAAGACCCGGAGGACTTTTGATTGTGGTTGTGATGGGGTGACATGGGCTGAAGCGGAGGCCCAGCAGAGTGTATCTTGCCTGGTGGTCCAATTTGCCCAGGACTGGCATGCATTGGGCTGAGGGCGTGTGGTGATGCTGTCTGACTTGGGCCAGATGCCGAGTGAGATGCCTGTGAAACTGATCGTGTGACCTCTTGAGAAATAGACCGTGGCTTCATCGGCGTATGGGTCAATGGCAAGACTGGTGTCGCGACTGGAATTTGGGGAGAGGCATGATTCGCTAGAGGCTGCTGAGGAAGAGCGGGTATTGAAATTGGGTGCTGCTTTCTCGAGGGTTGTGCTGGAATAGGGGCAGCTAGTGAAGCAGGCTTCACCGCTATCTTCTCTTCCTGCTTCATTTTCTCTTTGGCCTCGCGTTCAGCTTTAGCCTGGGCCGCCCTCAACTCCTTTTCTCTCTTATCTTTCTCATGTTTCTCTCGCCGTTCACGAGTCTCACGTTCCTTGATCTCACGAGCTTCTTGCTCTTTCCTTCGCTGTTCTTCCTTTAGCTTCTTCTCGCGTTCCTTTGCTTCTCGAGCTTTTCGCTCCTGTTCGGCCTGCCTCTCCTTCTGCTCATGCGCGCGACGTTGTTTCTCAGCCTCTTTTCGCAAACGCTCCTCTTCCTCGGCTTTCTTTTGCGCCTCTTTCTTCTTCCGCCTCTCTTCCGCCTTGGTCCGAGCTTCCTCTATTCGTCTGGCTTCCTCGGCTGATCGGGCTTGTTCTTCGGCGGCCTTTTTCGGCCTCACGCCTCGTTTTCTCCTCGAGGAGAGCTTGTTTTTTCTGGAGAGCCTTTTCTTTGCGCTTCTGGGCGTCCTTCGCTTTCTTGGCCTTGCGTTGTGACTCCTGGGTTTCTTCTTGTTCAAGTTCCTCCAGCAATTTTTCTTGACGCTCCTTGGCAACCTTTTCTCGGTACGCGGACAGTACCCTCTGTTCAAACATGCGCGCGGCAAATATCTGGAACATTCGGCGGCCTTCCTCCATGCGTTGCTCTTCAGTCATCTGGTCCTATGTAATCATTAGCCATCTATATATACCGGGCGTCGACTCCATTTGATATACCTCTTCTTCTTCATAATCTTCCTCCTGACTTTCATACTCCTCTTCTTCCTCTTCCTCCTCATCGTACTCTTCATCTTCGGGAGGAGGATGATTGTGGGGGCTTGATATGCCACCATTTACGTTATGACCGTAACCGCTGTAGTGAGTAGCGTCCTCTTCGCGTGCCATCCTACGCTCAGCTAGCTGTTCCATCATCTCGATAAACTTCTTGCCGTCGTTCTTCAGAAGGTCGTCCGCTACGGTAAGAATGCCACCTGAAACTGGTTAGCCAAGTCCATGCAATTTATGAGAAGCTGACGCCGATGAGGCGCACCTTTAACCATTAGGCTCTGCCCAAAATTGAAGAAGTCGTTAGGGTATGTATCGCGCGGAATTTCTTCTGGCTCGTCTTCCTCGTCTTCCTCCTCCTCTTCTTCTTCCTCCTCCTCTCCCTCGCTATACTCCTCATCTCCACCCTCAAGTTCGTCCTCTTCATTATCCACGTGTTCTACTATGCGCCCGCGCGATGGATTATGATTAGAATACCTGGAGGGCATTACACCGGGTGGATGCAGCCCACTCATGGGGCCGAATCGTTTAGGAGCGAACATGGGCGGACCATTGGGATTGCTGTGAGGTTGATTGGCGAAGGATTCAAGCTCCTGATAATATGCATCGTAAAGCCCTTCTAGTTCCTCCTCGATTGCAGTGCGCTTGCGGCCACAAACGGAGCAGCTGCAGGTATGCTTCTGCTGTTCCTTCATTTTGCGTAGTACGGCGTCCTTCTCGACCTTAACGAGAGACTTCCGCTCGTCTTCGCCCAGCCCCAACCAAAACTGCTTTATCCGCTCTCGCTCTTCCGGGCCGGAGGTATTCCATATCTTCTCTCTCGAGATACCGGATGGGCGAGCAGGTTCGGGTTCTATAGCCGCTTCCTTTTTCGGTTTCTTCTTCTTCTTGGACTTCTTGGACTTGGGCCCTGCGCCGTTTGTCGACGGATGCTGAGAGTCCCTGATGAAAGTGCTATGGAGAGCACTATCGCTCTCCGTTTCTTCGCCCCAGTCGTCGTCGTCGTCGTATTGATTGGCCTGGGAGTGAAGGCCCCTAACGAGCCGAACATCTTGACCTGTGCTTAAGGAAGTGGGAGGCGTGGTTAAGGAAGTAGGCGGAGCGCTCGACGTGGACGCCGGACTAGGGAGTCCATTGGCAGCGGCATGTTCCTTCTCAGCGGCAGCCTTGGCGGCAGCTTTGGCACGGCGCTTTTGCTTCTTCTTATTCACCGTTGTCGGCGGCTGGGGCTCGGCAGGGACTGACCCATTTGTGGGCGCACCACCCCGCGAGGACGAGGTCGTTGTCGGCGATGGCTGGGCCGGGGGTGTGGATGCGGAGGACTTGGGAACAGAGATGTACTTGGTTCCATCTTTATTGGTGTACTTGGCTGTGGTCTTTGGTGTTGGCGACGCAGCTGCGACGACAGCAGGCTGCCGTTTGCTATTGGCAGACATTTCAAGGAGGCGGGGATCACAACACAGAGCAAGCCGGAGTCATGCAAGGGAGCAGAAGACGAAGGCAATGGGCGGGAAAACAGGATGCGACCTATTGTCGAACAAGGAGCGCAACCAGCATTGGCGGGGAATGCAGGCACGGGAACCGCCGCCACACGATCAGAAAGCCAGAGGTCAAATACGAGGTGTACAGGAGAGGCGAGTGGGAAGTGTTGAGCTTTGTCTGGTGGGGATGAAAGCCGCGGTGGTGGTTGTGGTGGTCGTAGTGGTGGTGGTGGTTGGAGGCCCCTCGCAATCGACACAATCGAGACGTGGGAAACTGGTGTTGGTGGTTGCAGGTTTCAAGGTGCTGGCTGTCTACTGTCTTGGGGGGCGGGTCACCCGGAGGGCGGAGTGACGGTCGGTCGGCAGCAGACACCTCAGGCTCTGCTGGATAAAACGGCTGGTGGACAACGCGATAGTCGATAATGGTGCGCTCGTGTGCGTCGTCTGGCTGGGGCAATACTGGTGGTGAGGCCGGCAATGAACAGGCTTGTGAATTGGGCAGGCGTGGTGGTGGATGGACCTCCTGTCTGTCAGTATGTCTTGTTGCTGTTACTGCATCTTGCAATTTGCACCTGAAAAGAGGTCGATTTGATTGTATACATGTAGGTATTTAGTATGTAGGTATGTAAATACATATGTACACAATGTCTGCATGTACTTACAGCACCTCTATAGTGATGTACAACATATATGTACTGGTACATCGAAAACACCAGGCTGGCGGGTATGTACCTGTAGGTAACCTACTGTACAGGACCTGACCTCTAGACTTCTGCGCACAGTTGTGCTGACCTGTAACCACCCCCAGCTTCAGCCCCAAGAAGCTCCAAGTACATAAGGTAATCACATGTGTCTCAGCCCCAAATACTACTTGTACCTCTGTTGATGGCTTTTGGGGTGGCTAAGTACACAGAGCTGCTCTGCACTCACGTGATTATGTTCCAAAAGTACGCGGCAGTACTTCAAGCCACATGCCAGCATACCTCATTCTGCCGACTGTACATACTTCGCCATGGTACATACTCTGTTCCTACGGCTCCTATTTACATTGATACACACCTACCTGCTCCTGTTTCTGTGTTTATTTTTCAATACATTGAACATGTTGCAAGATCATTTGCTGTTTTCTACACTGCCTAGTTTTAACAGCACTTCCAAAGTTTTAATTAAAACAATGCAACCCAGATTTTGCATCATTGTTTCACCTATGAAAGGCTAGTGTGTGAGATCAGGTTCTATTTGCTCTCCATGACTTGAACTTGTTGCTGTGGTTGGATCTGTCGACTAAGTCCAGTTTCTATGGAAATTGATAACAATGATGTCACAGAGTGTATTTTCTCATATGCTCCGTACCTACGGAGTACTGTTATGGCTAACCTAGCAATGTCGCGTTTCCCGTTCGACGTGATGTAAAAAGCCCCGATGTGGCAACTCGGGCGTTTAAGTATACCTAGGTGGCCAGGGTGTGTTATTGCTTCTGCCCGAGGATGTTGCAGCCCTTACAGAATCACTTGGTTAATAGCATCTTTCAATCAGGGAATAAAACGTCCTCAATATCATGCCTTGCCATAAGTTATGTAGGGGCCTGTATCCACTACTAGGTAAACTGGAATCGAGCAACACTTTGAGTTGTTGCTATACCCAACTTTGCCATTACAAAGTTGGGTAGTTCCGTTCATATGTTGGGTTTTATATGGCCAATGTTTTGATTGTGATGATGCCTAAGGACCTATATATAAGGTAGAGATAGGCAGAGGTTGGTGCTGCTAGAATTTTGAAACCAAATATGAATAACTCCCAACTCGAATTAGTAGGTAGTGGCTTTGTTGGTTGTTAGTTGTTGGTTAAACCGCAAGCAGGCTGCTCGGCAAACACAGCATATCATGCTTAATTAAGGCGCACTCAATCTGAAGCCGGTAGAGATGTTAATTTTTGGCATTGGTACGCTTATTTATCTGGCTTATTAAATCGAGTTGCAAGCTTTGATATTGTAAGATAGCTTATGCACCGCTGATGTGATATACTGGTCTAATGCTCTGCTACACCTGCACAAGGTCCGATTGTGGATGGAGGCCAAGAGCCGGGTGTCGCGGACGCCAGCAGCGCCACTTGTAACGTAGCTTTATGGTGTGATGTTGTTGAACGTCTCCTTTTTACCGTAGTTCTTGAAGATACCGGTAAAGCCAAACTTCTCTATGATCTGCAGGCCTACCTAGGATAAAGATTTGAATGTGGTGCGAGTGAGAAGTTTAAGTAGGTCGATGGAGGTTTGACGAAAAATATGACCAGATAGGGACTGAATGCCTTCAAGAGCTGGGGTCCGTCCCCGTACCAGGAGCAATGGGATGCAATGGGATGGAATGATCTGAGTGGACAGCAGGGCAAAATGCCATTCGGCGTTAGCGTCTCTCACCTGCTGGAGCTGAACTGGCAGGGGTGGGCTAGTGGACCGCAGTGGCCCGCGTTGGCTGCGTCTGCAGGTGCCACGGACCACGGAGACAGCCAGACAGCCAGACAGACAGACAGACAGACAGACGACCGGCTTTCAGCAAACCATAAAATGCACCGCGACACCCGGTCCCCCTTTCGAGGCTGCCTTGGCTGCGAGGTACCTACCTAGTCTTCGATAAAGTTATTTTTATCCCCTCTTTATCTTTAAGATCCCGACAATCTGCTGCTCCTCGGCTGTTAAGGTTCTGCACCACATTGTTTTCTGCCGTAAAACATACATACTTACTTACTTACTTACTTACTTACTTACTTACATCCTTACTTCCTCCAGTCTCTACCTACCATCCTACACTTTGTAAGCCTAGGTACCTACGTACAGTATAAGACTGAAACAGAGAGGGACCACTGCACAGGTCTTAACAACTTTATTGGGTCAACCTTATTGGAACGGAAGTGTCATAGGTGCTTGGACCTGGCTAAGTACATACAGTCATACAGTACTGTACCTCTGTACCTCTGTACCTACATCCTAGCCTCGGGCTTTATTGGGCTCAACTGTTTAGGGAGTACCGTACCGTATACGCGCTGTACGTATTGTAAGCCGTACCTAGATAGGTACCTAGCTTACATCGCATACCTACCTCCCATCTTTTTTATTCTTGGACCAAGTCAAGTCAACTGGAGGCCTCGAGACCTCTTCCTCGCATTCCATTCCATTCCGTCCACCTACTGTACTGTACATTCGCTTATTCCGACTCAAACCACCCTCACATATAACTTACTGCTGCTACTGCTACTACTACTACTACTACTACCTACTGCTGCATAGCCTGAGACACAGCGGCCGTGCCTCACGCCGACTTGGGATTCTCCACTCTGTATCAGCTACTAGGTATATCAGCTAATATTACCTCCGACATTGCGCTCTCCACGGGTTCTTTGTCTCTGACGCCGCACCTCTTGACTCTTGCTCACAGCCTGCTGCTCTGTCGATTCGCATATCCCGATTACCGATATCCAAATTCACAAACTCCCAAATCTCAACCCGCACGTCGACCAACCAGATCCAGAGCCGCCCCTTCTCCTTCACTACTCCAGCCTACGGCTTACGCGGACCAGTTCGCATTGGTCTTGTGACGCTTCCTCTCCGATAGATTGGCTGCTGCCCGAGATCTACAATGGCGTCTGCGTCCACCTCCGGTGTCAATGCGATCCGTAGGTACGTGCACCTGAGTTGTTGATGCCGATCTTTTTCTTCCCCTTGAGAACAACACTCGCGCAACGTTAGATCCCGTACCTATCTGTTGTCTTGTTTTCTCTGCAACGGCTAGCCGGGTTGTCTCACTTTATAAGCAAGGGACTAGCCTACGAATTGCGCCGGTATTTGCTATTCGTATAGCAGGAATGCTGACTCGGGTTCGACAGGAAGCTTGTCATTATAGGCGACGGAGCCTGTGGTAAGACCTCTTTGTTGAGCGTTTTTACCTTGGGATACTTTCCAACAGTGAGTCTCCCTGCAATTTGTCTCACCCGCCAATGCTTGCTCGTTAATGCTGATCGCTCCTAGCACTATGTAAGTAATTTAAGAGGCAACACCATCATTTGCCCGCGACCCCTTATCGGCCTATGATGGCAATTGACCGCCGACATTCTTAGGTCCCGACCGTCTTCGAGAACTACGTCACAGATTGCAGGGTTGATGGCAAGTCGGTACAACTAGCATTATGGGATACGGCCGGCCAGGAAGACTACGAGCGGTTGCGCCCTCTCGCTTATGCTAAAGCACACATTCTCCTTATTGGTTTTTCAGTCGACACACCAGACTCGTTGGATAACGTGAAACACAAGGTCAATAACATCCTTTTCTACGACCGTTCCGCACACGGTTCGATAGACAGACACTAATGGTTTCGACAGTGGATACCAGAAGCGACTGAACGATGTCCCGGTGTTCCGATCATCCTAGTGGGTCTTAAGAAGGATCTTCGAGATGATCCACACACCATCGAAGAGATGAGAAAGAAGAGCCTGAAATTCGTGACGGAACGGCAAGGCGAAGCGGTCGCACAAGAGATAGGGGCTCGCAAGTATCTCGAGTGCTCCAGTTTAACTGGCGAGGGCGTTGACGATGTGTTCGAGGCGGCAACCAGAGCGGCCTTGTTGACTTTCGAGAAGGGCGAGAGTGGAGGATGTTGCGTGATCTTATGAGACCAATATCCGACTCCAGGGTCCGTGCCCGGTGAACAAAACTGGCCATTCTAAAGGACTCCGGTCATGCTGGAAAGCATCATTTACGGGCTTGGTGACCCTACGCCGAACACGCCACGAGCAGAGAGTTTTAGGGATTACAAGACAATTCACTAACAAGCTCTCGCTCAGCCACAACGATTTCAAAATCCGATCCTACGAAAGAACATGGATCTCGAAAACGACTTCTACCAAACCAAGGACCAAATCACTATATTAGAGCTTTTTGGGAGAGCGACTGTACCTATTAATTATCAAGGCTGCTTTTCTGGCTCTTGGTCTTTCATCTTGACGAATCTCATCCATCATCCATGAATTCATAGACAGGGGCGGAGAACACCGAGGCATTCAGGAAGTTTTCTCTTGCACACCGGACGGGAGCTGGTAAAAAAATCTAGGGGCGGGGGGAGTGGGMRRKGWG